>VZTG01001099.1:242974-308766 GCA_013397845.1 Melanocharis versteri
CAGCGGGGAGCCCCACAGCATGTTATCCTCCGAGGGATGAGTACTGGGGATGGCGCAAGGCAGATCCTGGTAATGACGGATCCAAGGCCAACGTGCCGGTTGTGGTTGTGAGCTTGTCGAGGGCTCCAGTGTACTTGAATGAGACGATGTTTTCAGTGGAATTCATAACATAAAATAGCGAGCTGAAGCTTGAGCAATGAGCTGTATCTCAACCACGCATACCCACCGCATGGGAACCCTGCTCAACATCTCTTGCTGAAGAGGTTTGTGCGGGAGACCTTCGAGAGGTTTATCTCCATAGGTAAAATGAAAGAGTTAGGACCTAAGTTTGTATTGTTTTTCGGGGCATTGTGATGAAGTGTTCGTTTATCAAACAGGACTGTCTTAATGCTCCTTAAAAATATAGAAAATGCATATGGTAAAACAATTCTGCCACCTTCAGATTAAAATAATAGCTTTTTTTCTGAGTAGATCTACTGGCTTTATGGCAATAAATCTGGGTAATTGGGTTTGCGATGGATGTTTAAGTATTTCTAAAAAGGCTAGATGTGTTATCAAAATGAAGTATTTTCCTTATTCATATAAAATGGAAAATGCAACACATATTAATTCTTTGAAAGCTTATTAACATTTCTCAGATTAAAGTACATCAGTGGAGTTCTGGCTTGGTCTTAATTGCCTAGTCCTTTTTCTTCAGAAGGTGAAAATTTGCCTTTGTGGGGCTATAGGACATAACAAGCAATTAGTGATAAATGTGTCCCAAAGATGCTTTCATTCTTTGATGACAAGAAATATGAAGCTCTTTGAACAGAAATGGTGACTTACTGTCTTCAACTGATTTGCAGAGTCACACCATCATTTTTTTGTAGAGCTCTTTGTCACAACAAGCTATCCTCAAAGTTTGTGCCAGACTTCCCTTACATTTTGCTTTTGTGAAATAACAAACTGATAAACACCTGTTGCCGAGGCTGGAGCAACCCAAAGTTTGCCCCCCACCGTAAGCTCTATGTGGCATTACTGAAGGGTGCAGCTTCGCAGTCTCTCACAGGGGGCTAGCTATGTCCTATTCTAGTAGTGTTTCCCATGCTAGCTGCTCTTATGCAAATTCTTTCATTGGTGTAGATAAATATATTCTTAAAGTAATCTTTGCAAAGAAAAGGATGGACAAGAATTTGGAGGACCTCAAAACAGTCTTCAGCATTTGAATGTTCCCTGAATTAGAAGGTCTTATTTTATGACAATGCTAGGGGCCTACAAATTCAGTCCTTTTTCTATATGCCGAACATCTGGCTTACAGGTAGTAATAAAAGGAATCAAAGTATTTGGAAAAAAAATAAATAAGGAGAAAAGCATTGAAAAGATATGTTATCAACTTTTTGAAAATAAACTGAGAAGGAGACCAACCTTGGGGCCTACTAAGAGGATGGGCTTTAAAGTTTTGTTTCTGAATTTTAAAAGTTTTTTCTTCAAAATGAGAGAAAATGAATTAAAATCTCAGCTTTTTATGACTACCTTTTTATCAGAGTCATTAATTTGAGTAGAACCTGTCAAATCTCCTGGTTTTCTTTATGGTTAACATAAGGCAGTCAGTCTACCTTAGACTTCATCTTTAAGGGCTCTGTATAATTCTACTGAATTTTCCTCGATTTAGTCATACTGCTTTCATTACTTCCAGTGCTGTTTTCATGTTGCTTGACAAAGGCAATAAAAATGAATACATTAAAATGTGATGTTTAATTTTTGTCTCCTTCTGAAATCTGAGACTTGACTTACAGTGTCCTGTCCTTTGAATTTGAAAATTTCTAATGTAGAAAAACAAAATAACTTTTAAGCTTTACTCTGTAACTTGTGCTGTATGAAGTACTGAAAAATAAACAAAGCAAACCCCAGATCCTGTAAAGTACTAGACTTCCTGTAGGACTGACTTCACTGAGTTGAAAAATTATTTCGCGTCTTGCATGACTGGATATCTACTTTTGTTATAGCTTTTTGTGGGAAATAAAACTGTGGGGTTTTCTTTAGCTTGCAAATCTTTACATCAGGATTAGGTCCAAATTCAGTAAGGACTTGAAGAATTTTGAGATTAGGTATGTGCTAATGCCAATTTTAGACCTTTGACATGAAAGTTGTTATATAAAAAGATATGTTTGGTCTGTGGTTGTAATCTCATGATAAAGTACTTGGGCTTCCTTGTATACAGGAATAAACTTAACTTAAATTAATGTCTTAAGCTCTTGCATCGTGGCAAAGTTATCTTGAAATTTTTCATTATCCATGCCTGAGCCATGCTAGACAATCACTACCTGCCATTTATAGATCTGTGAGAAAATACTGTTTCAATTTGTGCAAAACCCTTTTGAGTCATAGAGTGTTCTTGCTTATATTTCCATAACACAATAATATTATTACTGGCAAGCAACAATAATAAATATTAAATCATAAAGGTCAGTGTCATATATCTTGATGAAGTATTTTAGACAGGGAGATTGATTCCAGGCTCTGAGCTCTTTCCTTTGAGCACAATTTACTCTATTTTTGCCACAGATGCTTAATTTCCTTTTACCTTGTTTTTTTGGTTATTTTTTTGTTGTTGGGTTTTGGTTTTTGGGGGTGTCTTTGGATTTTTTGGGCTTTTTTTGTTGGGTTTTTTTTTAGGAAAAACAAGATACAAACTTTCTCTTTATTCTCTTGCATATGTAAAAGTACAGACTGCATCATGCACTAGAGAGCTGCATGGAGATTTTACTTTGCAAATGGAGCAGCATGCTGGCAGCAAAAAGGATGAAAGCCTTTTCGAGGATAGAAATCCGCCCATGATCTCCTTCAATTTTATTCATCACTATTTCCCAGATTTTTTTCTAACACTCACCAAGATAAATTTCAATTCAAAAAAAGAGTCCCAGTGAAAAAGATGTATATTATAAAGATATGTGACACATGTGTCATTAATGTACTTTGTATACCTTGGTATAAAGCAAATATATACAAAACAAATACCTTTATATTGAAGGCTTAATTTTATCCGGGTGAACAGAAGTATGCGACAAATCCACTTAAGCAAGCTAGCATCCTTGGCAAAACTTCAACTCTTGTGCAGTAAATGGTTTTGCAAACTGCAGATGAGGTAAGCTTTTGGGCCACTGCTGTTTATATAATGCCTTTCCTATGTGTGAAGGATGTTCATCTCAACCTCTGGTAGGACAGTACCTAATGAATAAAACGATAATACATGTCAATGTTTTAAAGGCAAGTTATTCATAACGACATATTACTTAGAGCGATGCCATATTTTGCATACCACTGAAAATGGTTTCTAATTTTTTCAGAACAGAAAATGTTTATTGTTCTATCTATCTCATCTATTTGTGTGCTGCTATCCTAGACATACACTATCCTTTGAATCTTCAAGTGTAAGAGAGATATGACATGGCTAAACATATGTATGAGTGATCACTAGTGTCTCCGTTCAGGTAATCCAGGTGTCATTAATTTGAATGTGACTACTCAGATAACTGTCCTTGGGAAATTGGTTACACTTCTCCTATAGCTTTTTGTGTGTATTTAAATAATCTTACTCTTGCCCTTTTCCTTCTGGGATATCTACATAGGTTTCTCTGGAGGGCTGGGATTTTTCCTGTACTTACCTTTTTTTTTGTTTGCTTGTTTGTTCTGAGAAAAAAAAAGTTTGATGTCTGTGGTAATAACAAAAGACTTGCAAAAAAAGTTAAGTAGAGTTGGATTAGAATTTACATTCCATCCTTAGATTGTCTCCTAAGAATTTGATGTAGGAAAACAGTGGATTTGCATTCATTGTTTGTATTTAATTGTATTAAGCAGCGACTGAGAGTGGATCCCTACTAAATTAGGGATTTAGTAGCTCACTGCTAAATTCTGACATGTTTTGCTGAAAGACCTGATGACTAAGCTGCAGATATGGTCTCTAGTGAGATACATCACTCCAAAAGGTTAATCTCTCTTAGTGCAAAAATACTTTTTTTACAGGAACAGAGGTACCAGTAAATGAAAATGTTTTAAGAAAGTCTATCAGTAGTCCTTTTTGCTCTGAAGGGTTGTGCTATGTTACATCACATGCATTTAAGATGTACTTCCACTACCCTTTCAAGATTAAACTACGAAATATTCTCAAATTTTAGAAAACTAACAGGCACAAGGAAAAGAAGGGAAATCAGGTAATTCTTTGTTATAAAACCTTGAAAGAAAAATAGCCATAATAGGGTATGTAAGAAGATAAAGACAGAAGAGTAGCGATGTCAAATTGTCCTTTGCATATATGTTCCTAATTGATTGTACATGTAACTGATTGTTTGCCTAGAACAAAGCAAAATCTGCTAACAAGTTCTACTGAACAAATAACAGTTGTTTAACTTTTAGAATCCATTTATTCTATGCTAATACTGGGTTTTAAGGGTGACTGCATTCAGGATCACATGAACAGAGGTAATTCTTCAAGCCAGAGGAAATCATGCTGTGGCAGCTGTATATAAATAAGCAGATTTTATTTTAAAGTGTGGAAAACAAACACTGAAAAATAAGCCCTTGAAAAACTGTCAACATTTAGCTGTGATTTATCTAGGGTAAACTTGCTAGTGTTGTGCCAGGCTTAAAGCACTTTTTTAATGGGTTGAGTCATGCATCCACACCTTTTGAAAATCCAAGTCGCTCAATTTGTCATGGGATAACTCATAATGGGTTCTTTACAAGCTAATTATTGGACACAGTCAGTGCAAAATATTACAAGATTTAATATTCTGGAGAAGGATGTAGCCTCAAATGAACATTGAGGGAGATTATTCAGGCACAGATATACAACATGACCATGACTCTGCCACATCAAGCAGTGGTGGGATGTGAGATGGAAGCCAGCTCTCACATTGCTTCACTCAGTAAAATCAATCACCTATTTGAAATGAATGAAAAAGAATGAAGTTATGACACTGGTAAGAGAGGCAGTGAAAGAAATGAAATGGATCTATTTAATATTTACTTAATACTTTAGGTTTATTATTAGGAGTATTTAAATACTAACTGAGCTTTGCAAAAGCAGTGTAAAGAAGGTAAAACAAATTTTGTCCCCATTTTCCACCATGTCCCACAGAATCTGGTGAAGTCTTCATTTCTCTAAGACTAAAAATAAAGATACCCAGTTGTTGATATAGAATGAATTTAATAATCTGCCAAGCTCACCATACTATTGCACTTGTATTGAACTATCAGTCAATAAGATCCTGAATTTTAGGAGAGCAAGGCTTCAGTTGTTCATGGAATTAGTGGAAGAGATCCCCTGCAAAATTGCCCTTAGGGATACAGGAGAAGAACAGAGATGGCAACTAATATTTTTCTTGAAACTAAAATGCTTTGGGTTACCATGTGTAAGAAATGAGGCTACAAAGACAGGGTAGAAGCATGGATGCATCAGTACCCCCTAGTCAAAATAAAGTGTAAAAAGGAAATACACGAGCAGCGGGTCCAGGTACGTGTATCCTGAAAAGAGAAGGCTGATGTACTCTTTTTTCCTCATTTTCACTGACTGTCATTCTTCCTACATTTCTCAAGTCCCCGAACCTCAAGACAGGGACTGGATGAACAAAGTCCCATCTTAAGAGGAGGTCAAGTTAGAGACCACCTAAGGAACCTAAATGTATACAAGTCTATGATTTAAATTTTAGTTTAAATTACTAAGTCACTCCCCATTGTATTTGAAAAGTCATGGCAGAGAGGTGAAGCACGCAGTGACTGAAGAAAAGGGAATACTACTCCCATTTCTAAAAAGGGTAAAAAGGAGGAATACTGGGGGATATTGACCAGTCATCCTCACTTTATTACCCAGTAAGATAAGGAACAGATACTCCTGTAAGTGATGTTGACGTGAATGGAATACAGGAAGGTGATTAGAGACAGTCATCATCGCTTCACCAAGAGCAAAATGTGCTGGACTGCTCCAGTGGCCTTTAATGATGGGGGAGCTATGTAAGTGGCCAAGAGAAGAGATAATGATGTGTCTACCTGAGCTACCCTAAGTCCTTTGATATGACCCTTCCCAATATTCTCTAAACCAGAGAGACAAAAAAAGGCCTTTTTACGGACGCGTGTTGTGGCAGGTCAAGGGACAATTGTTTTAAACTCTAGAAGCATAGATATAGATTGGGCATAAGGAAGAACTTTACTGTAAAGGTGATGAGGCACTGGAAGTGGTTGCCCAGAGAAGCTGTGGATGCCCCATTCCTGGAAGTGTTCAAGGCCAGGCTGGATGGGGCTCTGAGCAACCTGGTCTAGTGGAAGATGTCCCTGCCCATGGTGAAGGAATTGGAACTAGATGGTGTTTAAATGTCCTGTCCAACACGAACCACTCTGTGATTCTATGGTCTCATGATTCTATTATTTGAAGACTTAGTTAATGTATTTTCATTATTCCTCATTAACCCAGGATTTACTTGTGCTTTAGAGAGCAAAAGAGACACCAGGAATTATGCCAGAAAGGAGAGATCAGAAACTGCCCCTCTTCCAGAATGAAGGAGACAGGATCCCACCAACATGGAATATTTGAAGATGGTGTGCAAATTGCTCTTTCATGAAAAGAGAGCAACCAGTTCAGACATTCACTTCCGCTCTGACATCTAACAAAGGAGTCCATGCATTGCTTGTGGTCTCTGAAGAAAGATATCCAACCATTTTTTTCAGACAGATTTAATTCATCCTCTCTATGCAAAGCCTTAAAAATGCATTTAGATCTTAAGACAGCAACACATCTTTCTCTTTCTTGTCATGTATTTACTCTTTTTCCAGTTTACTTCCTTTATATCATATCGATATTTACGTGCCAAAAGATTCACTCTGGACATACTTCCAACCAGGTTAGGAAAACAGCAGGAGAAAATGCTGGGGTCTGGCAGATATCCTTTAGGTTTATGTTTAGATATTTGCAGAGATCATTGTCTCTTAAGTAAACAATGATCACCTCTGGAGAAGGACAGCAAGCCACTGAGTGAATTTGGGATATGTCAGGGAGATGAAGTCCAACAGCATGCCACCAGAACTAAATTTCTTCTGGCTTACATGAAGAAAGCTGAGCAAGATATGTGAGCCTATGTGAGATTCCTTCATGCATGATACGGTTATTTCTGTTGCCAGTGGACTCAGGTTTCCAGAAATGGTATCCTTTCTTTTGATCCCACAACAGAGCAGATACCAGACAAATTTTCTACTTTGGTACATTATTCTTCTGAAATAATTGAATGTAGGATTGCTGGAGCCAACTAGGTTGTTTTTCATCCCATTTCTAACGTTGTGGCAGATGTAGTCATTCATATTATGTATCTGGGTTCCTCTAATATGTAAACAAAAAGGTTTAACGCCGTCCTGCAATCCTTTTTTATCTCTAATGTAAACTTAAACCTAATTATAAACTGCCTATATTCATGTGGAAATACTGGACTAAATGTTAGCAAAAATGCAGTTCTTTTAATGCCTGTCATGGTCAAAGACACAGGATAGATTTTCAAAAATTCAGGGTTTGCATTTTTCTTGTTTGTTGTGTTTGTTTTGTTTTAATGAAATGAAATCAAGATATCTGTCCCTTGTGAGATACCTATCCTTGTCTTGTAGATTTCAATATTTGCCCCCTTGGTTTTTTTTTCTAGACTTCTTTAAAATAACAAAGTTTCTTTCTTTAAAAAAATTTTCTACCAACCTACTGTCTGATAGTTTATAAATCAAAAATTATATGCAATTCATTCATTGGCTGATAAAAGAACTGCTGTATTGTATGAGAATAATCACATGGCAATGAAGACTTGAAACGTCTCTCCAAATGTAATTAACATTTGAAGTACCACGTTATTCCAATTTCTTGAAATACCTTTGGCATTTGTTGCAAATTCCTGAAAGTGAATGAGTGACGCAAATGTCGGGATATTTCAGCAGTGCTTTTATATGAAAATATTCTGTGCATTGATAGCAGATGTTAGTATAAATTCTTGGTACTAAATTCCTCAGTCTGTGTCAGAATGGTATTTGCTTTCATTCAGATAAAAACACATCTCTAGTCAATCTCACGCAGGAGAGCTTTAAAGACTTCTGTCATGGCAGCTGCTAATTATGGACACAAAGTTCAATCAGGAATCACAATTGTGCCAATGTGGGTAGACTACTTATGACAGGCTATAATTGCCTGAGCCATCAGAACAACTAACAGCAATTCTTGTAACTTTGTCCTTTTTTTTCAAAAGTTGGTGATAAATACTTGATGTAGTCTTATTCAATCACTGGCATGTCATGAACTGTTTTAGAAGAAACCTAGATGCAGCCAAGTCAATCCTCTTTCGCAGATTGTACAGTGTTTCTATGGATGTATTGAAAGGTGTGACGAGGGATGGGTCTGGGATGGTTCTGGACTGTTCCGGATGTAGCAGGTACAGTGATACTTGTTTAGACACCCCACAGAAAACAGTAGAGGAGACATAGCAAAGACAATAGCCCTGAGTGCAAATTTGGAAGAATGGTGCAAGTTGATCAGTAGAAGAAATATTTGTGTTTAGGCAGATCTTTTGGATCTTACAGAAGCAAGTAATGGGTAGAAAAAAAATGCGTGTGGGTGAATACTGCTACTATACGATTTTTCTTACANTTAATGAAATGAAATCAAGATATCTGTCCCTTGTGAGATACCTATCCTTGTCTTGTAGATTTCAATATTTGCCCCCTTGGTTTTTTTTTCTAGACTTCTTTAAAATAACAAAGTTTCTTTCTTTAAAAAAATTTTCTACCAACCTACTGTCTGATAGTTTATAAATCAAAAATTATATGCAATTCATTCATTGGCTGATAAAAGAACTGCTGTATTGTATGAGAATAATCACATGGCAATGAAGACTTGAAACGTCTCTCCAAATGTAATTAACATTTGAAGTACCACGTTATTCCAATTTCTTGAAATACCTTTGGCATTTGTTGCAAATTCCTGAAAGTGAATGAGTGACGCAAATGTCGGGATATTTCAGCAGTGCTTTTATATGAAAATATTCTGTGCATTGATAGCAGATGTTAGTATAAATTCTTGGTACTAAATTCCTCAGTCTGTGTCAGAATGGTATTTGCTTTCATTCAGATAAAAACACATCTCTAGTCAATCTCACGCAGGAGAGCTTTAAAGACTTCTGTCATGGCAGCTGCTAATTATGGACACAAAGTTCAATCAGGAATCACAATTGTGCCAATGTGGGTAGACTACTTATGACAGGCTATAATTGCCTGAGCCATCAGAACAACTAACAGCAATTCTTGTAACTTTGTCCTTTTTTTTCAAAAGTTGGTGATAAATACTTGATGTAGTCTTATTCAATCACTGGCATGTCATGAACTGTTTTAGAAGAAACCTAGATGCAGCCAAGTCAATCCTCTTTCGCAGATTGTACAGTGTTTCTATGGATGTATTGAAAGGTGTGACGAGGGATGGGTCTGGGATGGTTCTGGACTGTTCCGGATGTAGCAGGTACAGTGATACTTGTTTAGACACCCCACAGAAAACAGTAGAGGAGACATAGCAAAGACAATAGCCCTGAGTGCAAATTTGGAAGAATGGTGCAAGTTGATCAGTAGAAGAAATATTTGTGTTTAGGCAGATCTTTTGGATCTTACAGAAGCAAGTAATGGGTAGAAAAAAAATGCGTGTGGGTGAATACTGCTACTATACGATTTTTCTTACATTCTGGAGCTGGTAGTAAAGTAGAGGTTCAGTAAAACACTTAGGTAGCATGAGTGTCTGTCTTCTGATCAAACTATGGTATGTCTGAAGCGTCTATGTGCTCAAGTGATGCTATAGTGATTATATCCAGGTAGGAGGTCACTTGGAAAGTTGTTTTATGCTAAAAATGGCAACCTATAACATGTATTTTTGAAACAAAAACTTTTGTCATGATCCCTTAATTAAAGAAAAGAAGGAAGGGAAGGAAGACAGGAAGGAAGGAAAGGAAGGAAGGCGGGAAGGAAAGGAAGAAAGGGTAGAAAGGGAAGGAAGGAAGGAAGATAGGAAGAGAAAAGGAAGGAAGGAAGGAAGGAAGGAAGGAGGAAGGAAGGAAGGAAGGAAGGAAGGAAGGAAGGAAGGAAGGAAGGAAGGAAGGAAGGAAGGAAGGACAAAAAATTGAAGAGAAAAGAGAGAAAAGAAAAGGAAAGAAAAGAAAAGAAAAGAGAAAAGAAAAGAAAAGAAAAGAAAAGAAAAGAAAAGAAAAGAAAAGAAAAGAAAAGAAAAGAAAAGAAAAGAAAAGAAAAGAAAAGAAAAGAAAAGAAAAGAAAAGAAAAGAAAAGAAAAGAAAAGAAAAGAAAAGAAAAGAAAAGAAAAGAAAAGAAAAGAAAAGAAAAGAAAAGAAAAGAAAAGAAAAGAAAAGAAAAGAAAAGAAAAGAAAAGAAAAGAAAAGAAAAGAAAAGAAAAGAAAAGAAAAGAAAAGAAAAGAAAAGAAAAGAAAAGAAAAGAAAAGAAAAGAAAAGAAAAGAAAAGAAAAGAAAAGAAAAGAAAAGAAAAGAAAAGAAAAGAAAAGAAAAGAAAAGAAAAGAAAAGAAAAGAAAAGAAAAGAAAAGAAAAGAAAAGAAAAGAAAAGAAAAGAAAAGAAAAGAAAAGAAAAGAAAAGAAAAGAAAAGAAAAGAAAAGAAAAGAAAAGAAAAGAAAAGAAAAGAAAAGAAAAGAAAAGAAAAGAAAAGAAAAGAAAAGAAAAGAAAAGAAAAGAAAAGAAAAGAAAAGAAAAGAAAAGAAAAGAAAAGAAAAGAAAAGAAAAGAAAAGAAAAGAAAAGAAAAGAAAAGAAAAGGAAAAGAAAAGAAAAGAAAAGACCACCATCCTTTTGAGAAGATAACACCAGTCTCTTTGTCCTTAAGTGTATATATGGGTCTTTCACATTTATTCTAGCACATCAGCCTTGGAAATGTTCAAGATGTCTGTCTTCCTTTCCTCCTTTCCTTGAGCTGTAGTGTTTCGTACAGCTCAAATTTAGAGTATTCCATATTCAACATGAGCGTGTTCCAGCTCACTCTTTCACTTAAGGTTTTTTAGGGCATCTAGTTCTTTTCCCAGATGGAGCCCAGGAGGCTAACCCTAAACCTCAGTTTGTAATTCCTTTAAGTGTAGTGCTGCACTTAACATATATAGTATAACTATATAGTTATATAGTTATACTATAATATATATATAGTATATACTATAATGTAACTATATAGTAGTATAACAGTAACAAACTCATCAACAGAAAGTGTTATTTCTCAGTAAAATCTTGATGTCTTGGTTATGAAACCTTTAGTCATGTAGAATCGTGAAGTGAAACAGAGCCCAGAAAGCCACTGTTTCGTTACACTGCCCTTCCATTACACTGCCACAGAGTGGGGGTCATGATATTTAAAATGAGTACTCTTTCATTTAAATACTTCTGAAGATTATAAACAATACAGTTTCATGAGTAAATAGTGTTCAAGTATTATTCTTTAATGCTCTGAAGTTCACAAACCCTTAAAATCAATAAAGAAAACTGGAGTGATTTAGGATAATCCTCACTAGATAAAAGCTGGCATAAGTCCACTGATCTTAAGAGATGTACATCACAATCTATTAGAGGGTGCTTTGATCTGCCATAGACAAAGAAAGGAAAACAAATATGAAATCTGAATGCTTGCAAGCAGCAGCTGACAGAGGCCCAGACAAATGAAAATATAACTTTCTTCTTATTATTCTTTTCACTGAAGGGGGAAACAAAGAAATAGCAAGCTATTCCTTGAATAAATATTCATATCCAGAATTGTGCAGAACAGCAGCATCCAGATGACCTGCGGGGAAGCCTTGTGGTGCATCCCAAGGCTACCCTGTTGTCACCTAGCCTGGAGACCTGTCTGCAGTGCCACAGTTCCCAGTAGTGGATATTCTTAAATCAAAACAAGGAGAATGCATGGAAAGTTGTGCACACAGCTAAGTTCCTAGATCAAAAATCAGGGAGCAATTTCAGACTGTTTAATGTGTAGATTGTTGAAGAAACATACAGCAAAGAAAAGTTAGGATTAGAGACAAGGCTTAGTTATGTGATGAAGTCCCTAGAAAGATGTCATAAAAGGTGATAAATCTCAAAATCATGTGACTTCTAAAGACAAAAAAGAGTGTTCTTCCAGCATAGGGACTCAGAGCCTTGACAACCCGAAGTGAGGAAAAACTGAAATAATTTCCTTGTTGCAAAAGACAGGGACAGAAATAGACAGTAGCTTTTCTTAGGGGAAAGAGATGAGCTACAGCAAATCTGCATCTCCCTTCTACCTTGGCCAGAGCTTGTTCTAAAGGCTCTGAAGTTTGTCCCTATTAGCTAAAGTATGAAAGCAACATCAGTGATAAATGTCACTGCACAAAGAAAGACCTCAATTTCCAATTTAGTTTACATGGCTAGAAATCATTAAATTGTTATCTAATATCTTTCTTTCTTTCTTTTTTTTTTTGGAAGGGGGGGGTGCAGGGAGGAAGGGAGGGGAGGGCAAGTTTGCTAGAAAAGAGTTCCAAAGAAGAGCAAATCATTGAAATCATGGCCAAAAGTTTCTTTGACTGATTAGATTCACTGGACATTTAAGAAAAGGATTCTGCCTTGATTAAAGCAATATATTCAATGGACAAGACTAGAATTCAAACTAGTTAGGAATATGAACTGTGTGACTTGAGAACTATGAATGTTTCTACATTTGGGACTCTGCCAGTTTCAGAGAAGTAAACAGCTCAGTTAGCCAAGATGTAACTTCTCCTCTGCAGGGCTTTATTGGGTGAATAACTGTACAAAAGATTTTGTAGTTTTGTAGTGATTTTCATTCACAGTGGTTGTGCTGGAGTGTGTGTATCTGTTAGGGAGACATTTGTTTTTGAAAGGCATATATTTATGTTCTGTTACCTACATCTAGCAATGATTAGAATATCAGAATATCATCTTCCTTCAAAGTAAGTGATTTAGGAAGAAACATCTTTTTGTTGAATTACCATGGCTGTAATAAAAATTTTCTCATTATTAATTAACTTTTTTTGCTTAAGAGTATCAACACTATTAAAGCAATATTAAAATGTGTTCCAATTATTGCAATTTTATTTTTTATACATCTCAGAGGGTAGAAGAATACTGCTCTATTGTATATTGGGTAGAACTGCAGCATGGGAGCCTAAACGTTATATATATTACTAGATATATGCTTTCCTTTTTTTTTTTTACAGTCATAGGAGATAAAAAATGAAGCACTTAAGATGGCCTTTTTACACATTTTTGACCTCAGCTAGAACATAGTGAAAATCAAATTCCATGTTTCTAAAAACAGGCAATCCGAATTTTTTTAATAATTATCCAGGAAAGAGGGATCCTGTGTTTACCTCTGATACATGATAGAGTGGGTTCCTGTTCCTGATCCAGGTGAGAGGGTTACTGTTACATTTGGACTCTACTTCAGCAAAGGGAGTTTAGCTGAAATTAGTGCATGCTAATACTGCAATCAACAGTAGTGATTTCTCCTAAATGAATAATCTTTGTGGGAAGTACAGTTCTACTGGAAATAGAGTACTCTGTCATACTCACAAACGTGGAATGGTGTTCTTCCTTCATAAACTGATGCAGAACAGTGAGACATGTTTGAAGTTGTATACATCAACTTAATGGAAGAGGTCTCTGTCCACTGTACTTGAAATACATCACCTCTCTGTGAACTTCATAGACTGAATCACAAGCACTCTCTTGTAGGGGTCTTAATTGTGTCTACAGATGAAGAAAATGAAAATACAACCTAAGAAAATACTTTCTTCATAATTGACATTTCATCACATTTCATGCTAAAAATACCTCACAGATTTCTGAAAAATATTTATACATATCTAGAAAATTCAGAGATTTTAGTATTCCCAAAGATACCCTATGCTAATACTGGTACCACTACAGTGCTTGTACAGATCCTGGTTTTTCCTTCTCAGTTAAAACTGAGGGAAGAGGGTTACCTGATTTACAGTGTGCCAGGTTTTCCAGGGAAAGCTGATAAGAAAGCTATAATCTGTTCCTAGCTCTGTGAGTGATCATAGCCTGTTTCAAGGTGTGGTTAGGCATGCTGCCTCAAATCAACAGAATTTTTCCATAGCTACCTGTACCAGTGATGTATTTTATATCTTAAATTGTAGGAGCATGACTTTAATAATCTCGAGATGTATCTTCTGTTGCAAACATTTCTTCGGTAATTATGTCTCTGTTACATTGATGGCATACTTGTGAAAACCAAATGCATGTCAGACCCTCTTTATCCTTGTGACTGTGAGTTAATTCAACTTTGTTATTGAAACTACCTTGTGAAGATTGATATTGAAGAGCAAATTAATTGTTCAGATAGACTTCGTCTCGGAGAAGCACAGGCCATGATGGAAACCAAGCCAGAGCTTGTGGCCAAAATGAGAAAGCTTGCCCTCAAGAGCATTTCAGATATCTCCCCACTGAATAATCAGGCATCTTTCTTCCTTTTCGGAAACCGTCAGAGAGTCTCATACTGGTGCATTGCTTCCAGGCATCAGGCTTAACCACATGCTGTTAGGAAAAAAGCACAGATCGCTCAAATGCGAAGAAAGGAGGGGAAGTAAAGCTCGTGAAACAGAGAATGGAAGTGAAGTTTTGATAAAAGGAATGAGAAATAGGTAGGAGTGCTAACAGAACAGAGATGAAATGGAGAATTCATTGTCAGCTCGTAGGCATGTCATGAGTTATGAAGTGGGTGCTGTTTTGTTTTTCTCCACCCCATGCACATAAATGTATAACACTGTAGTGTAGTGTCTATGATGTGGCTGATGCTGCAGTGCAGAGCTGTGTCACCAGGAGGAGGCTGAGGAAAAGGTGTCACTGACACCCTTGGGAGATGTGGCCAAGGTCGTGAGCCTGCCTAGTCACAGGGGACAGGGGCAAGGCAAGGCATTGCAAGCGTGGATCATACCCTGGGGATTTGGAATGCAGCACTGCTTCCAGAAGAGGAGAAAAATACTCTATGGAGATCACACATATTCTTCTCTCTTTCTTTTCCTCTTCCCTTCATCTCAACCTATCACAAAATAAATTACGTAAGATAAGAAAGCATCCTAAAACCCATTCTTTTGAAGCAATGGATGTGTGAAAGCTAGTTTTTTCATGGTTGAGATCCTGGATGGGATGACGTTGGCATGTTGAGGATCTTCCAGAATAATTGTTATTTCTTCTCACATAGAAAATCAGGTGGACGAGATTTTCCATGGAGAAGTTTCTGGTGCTCTGCATCTCATTGTGTATCTGTGTGTGTGTGTGTGTGTGGTGTGCATGTCTGTGTGTGCGTGTGTGTGTGTATAAGCTGTACCTAAAGGAAAACTAAAAAAACCCCTATATGGCTATCTCAGTCTTGCCAGGATTGAAGGCTTTTCTTAACAACCTGCAATTGTGAATGCAGGCAGGTGTGGCAAGCAAAATACGCATTCAGAGGATAAATTGTATTCCTGTGTGTAGATGGAGCATTAACTCTAAAACTAGCTAGAAGGCCAACAAAATATGGCAATAGTAGATTTCGCTGTCTCAAAAAAGAGATATTTTGTTAAAACACTTCATAAAAATCTATCTGCAGGCTTCATAAATTGGCATCAAAAAGCTTCCTTTTGGTCAAACAATGTGTGTAACTGTCCTCCCTAATAATGCACATTTGCCTAGCCAATAGTGTAATCATATATTGCTGATGTTTTTTGTTTCACATTTTGTTTTACCCATCCAAACTGTTTGGGGCAGAGGAATTTTTTGCCATTGCAACAGAGAAAAGGAAAAGGATTTTCTTTGAATATAGGCAGAGCCATAGTAAAAACATTATTTGACATCTTTACTCTTTTGTAGCCTGTGGAGTCATCTTTAAGCTATTTTTTTTCTTTTAGTTGCAGTTCATGATATGTTAGAGAGCTAAATTCTTAGTGCTCCCAGAGTGTCAGGAATCTGTTACTTTAAACAGAAGAGAAGGAACGAAATCTCATGCAGAAAGAGACAGAAAACTCTCATGGAAATGGAAGGTCAAATTGCTTTCCAAAGGCCATGCAGCTTCAAATGCTCCTGGTAGCAACCATATTTCTTGTATCCTTTAAATCTCACAATAGTATCTTAGTCCCAGGATGTCTTACTTGCTGTTTTGCTATTTTTTGGAGATTTGTTATTTGCCTGTAGAGTTCCATGTCAGGCAAATCAAGCATCTTCATTTTCTAGTCTTGTATTCCATCCTGTCCTGTCCGAACTGATTCAGCCATCCCTTGAAATTACAGCTGCGGATGAAACTGCTAAATTAACCTTACAGTTAGCCCCTCATTTTAATAATAATAATAATAATAGTAATAGCAATAGTAGTAATAATAATAATAGGAAAATATTGCTTTCTTTGAAAAATTGAAATAAATTAAACTATCCATAGCTAGGAATAAATTAGATCATGAACTACTACTTGTAAGAAAGATTTAAGGCGAATACAGTTGGACATTATGCTGGTTATAGATACGATATGTTTTCATTAAAAATAAAGTGCTGTAACATCAGAAATAAGACTGATATTTCCTTTTTATGACCTAGAATATTTTTAATTGTCCACTTACAGGACAGTATTTGGCTCAGGCTCCAGCTACTTTCTCTTTCCCTGAGGTGATATAAGCACCGTATTTATTCCCATATCTATATTTAAAATTAATCATTTTCTGAGAGAGTAAGATGAACTATTACAGAAGAAGCAGAAAGTCCATGCCACCACAGCTGAACAAAAATATTTTAGCAGGAGGCCAGCACTACAAAAGAAAACTGTCCCCAGAGGTTCTTGCTTTATTCACAGCTAGAATGATCTAAAAATAACATATTGCTGCATAGAATCACAGCTATATTATTCCCCTTGCGGTGTTACCAACACTTCAAGCTAAATTAAAGAAGCCATTCTAAATTTAATTTTCCGAAGCTCATCTTTCCTTTTTCTCTGACTTCTGCTTTTTGATCTACTCTTATTTTTTTCTGTTTAATTAAGGAAATACTACTTAATTCCCCACATCTGTCTTGATAATGGTATATGCTTGAAAAGGCACTTTTTGATGCACACCATCACCGGTCGTTCTATTTCACAAAGAAATTCACAGGGTTTGTCTAGGATCCAGATAGAAGCTCAGTAGTTTCCTAATTTCTGAGCAGTAGCTGGAGAGAGTAGCATTGGGGTTAATTACAGCATAAACTAGGATTTTCTGACTGGATATATTTTCTCCTATTTTGATTCATGGGATTCACTTGCTTTAAAGAGCACAGCATGGTACACCCATCTGTTAAACATTGAAATTATTTTATAGTAAATGAATGTCACATAGATTTTTGTGCTAGGCAATTATTTTTAGCACCTTATTTACTGTTACAATGCTAATGGTAGGTAAAAAGAAGGATGTGTATGTTAATTAATCTTCACTGGATATTTTTTTTTACAATGTAACCTCTTGTTTCCGATTTGCATTGTATGATGCTCATCAGTCAGTGCCAAGAACCTTATGGATATCAGCAGCATCTTCTGGAACATCAGTGGCCATATTCAGTTGCTGTACAGTGTACGTGGAATAGTCACCCTCTGCTAGGGAATGATAAAACTGTCATTTGGTTGAAATTGCATCCTCATTCATGCTAAGGTGTCGACTTCAAAGGGCTCTTATCAACACATGTAACCAATAATTTTTGTTGGGTTTTTTTCAGGAGACAAGAGTTGAGAAGCAATAAGAAAAAGCTCAAGTCTCTGCAAGACGCACAACTTTGCAATGGTCTTTGTGCGTGTGCATTTACTCCCTCTATAGAAGGTTCGTAAGAGCTTAAAGAAGACCCTGAAGTGGAAGAGTATAAACTTTTCCTCAAGGTAGCAAATAAACCCTCATCATTTTCCATCAAAATGCAAATATGCTTCTACAGAAGAAACAGATACACTTTTGGGCAAGAGTGGTGGAGAAAGTGTAGAAGTTCTCAGTTTCTGTACAGTAATCTCTGAACAAGTTACCAAAAATAAGAAAATGCTTGAACTTGGAGGATATGGCGCAGCTATAGCTGTTTGGGTACTATAGATTTTTTCAAAGTACTATGGACTATATCAACTCACTGTTCCTTCAAATTACTTCCATTCATATTTCCAGTGCTCCAAAGTGCTTCTACTTGGATAGGGGGAGGAAACATCACAACACTGCCCCCCCAAATCAGCTCTGCCTCTTGCACCAGAGTGAGGCATCTATTGCCAGGAGAAAAACCCCGCACTGCAATAACTATGTCAGTGTTTAAATAATCATCTCTAAGCATGTACATTAACTCCTCATAGACATAAATGAAGTATATTGCCCCATTTCCTGCTAATGTTTCACATTCATTCTTTATTTGGTCTTATTTCCAATCCAGACTGCTGCAATTTGGGGGGAGAGAGGGGGAGGAGAGAATGAAGATGAGACTGGAACACTAATTTCTCATAAAAACTTTATCTAGCATGTATTAACTGTATCAAAACTCAGGCTATTACAAGGCTGAAACGTAAGCTGAGCCCCTGTATGGCTGAGATGCCATTAGGTTTGATATTTCTAGGACTGCCTGGAATTGGGATTAATCTCTGACTTGACACTCTTGTGGGTTAAAGGAGAGAAAGAGGAGTTAAAAAGAAAAGAAAGAGGGGGTTTGTACTCAGTTACAGCAAATCAAACTGATCAGCTTTTTCTTCAAGTGCTAAATCTGCAGAAATTTCCTAGAACCAGCTTCTTGCACTGGTGTATGTGCAAATGAGAGTAGTATCTAATGAGTTTTCAGAGGCAGACTTAAAGTCTTGTGAAATTATTTCTAACAACTCCACTCTACACCAATCCATTACTCTGTGTTACGATTCCAGACAGAGCTGTAGTTTTTTTTTGTTGAAATGAGAATCCACTATCACCTTCATCATACCCCTGCTATTTATTTAACTTACTGCACTTCCAGTGTTTCCATGGCTTTTTGGGCAATGAAAAGGGATTTTAGGGCCTTGAGGTGATTGGCTGAGGGATCAGGGTCACAGGTAGTATTTTCTTCATGCTTTTTAACAGCAGCAAAGAATACTGAAAGGAATGGGCAGACCCAATAGATTAACATGCTACTCCAAGGCTGGTGTCACTGACAGAATTTGGGGGTTTTTTGATCATGGGATGATCTGTACAATGCCAGGCCTGCTGACACCTGATGGGATGCACCTTTCTCAGAGGGGAATAAGGGTTTTTGCACAGAAGTTAGAAGGGCTTGTCAACAGAACTTTAAACTACACTGGAACAAGGAAAGGAAAAAGAACAGTCTTGCCACTAATAAATAATGGGGAGGGACGTGAAAGTTTGAAGGTCCATGTGTTACTGAGATCCTTCAGTCTTCTCCATGGGGTGTTGGCTGCAATGGGATGCAGTTGAAATATTTCTACACCAACACATGTAGCATGGGTCCCTAAGATACATCAGTGTCATCCCTGGTGGAATGAGTCCTCTGACTGAAGTGCTTTGTTAGAAGGTTATAGGCTCTTCAGGAGGGATAGGCAGGGCAGAAGAGACAGTGGAGGTGATGGTGATAGGGTGACATTGGATGTAATGGAGGGGCTAGAACGTGTGGAGCTCATATTTGAAAATGGCCCAGCTGAGATCCTCTGAATAAGTATTAAGGGACAAGCAAATAGTGCAGATGTCCTCATGGGAGTCTGCTGTGGACCACTGAGACAGGATGACAGCCCTGATTAATTATTTTTTGAGGGACTAAGAGTCACCTAATTCTGCCACCCTTACCCTTATGGGACAATCCATCTTGCCAGATATTAACTGGGAATAACACACAGGTGGTACAAGCAGGTCCAAAACACCCCTAAAACACTTGTGTTGTAACTTAACTGGAAAGACATAGACCTGTTAGAATGAGTCCAGAGGAGGGTCGTGAAGACGATTACAGGCATGGAGCACCTTTCCTATAAGAAATGCTTGGAGAATTGGCATTGTTCAGCCTGGAGAAGAGAAGACTCCAGGGAGTCCTTATAGCAGCTATCTAGTACTCAAGGGGGGCCTACAAGAAAGTTGGTAGAGGGACTTTTTGCATGGACATGTAATGGTAGGATGGCTTTAAACTGAAAGATAACTGCTTTAGATTAGATATTAGGAAGAAAGTCTTTATTTTGAGGGTGGTGAGGCACTGCCACAGGTTGGCCAAAGAAGCTGTGGATGTATCATCCATAGAAGAGTTCAAGACCAGGCTGGATGGGTCTTTGAGGCACAAGTGGAAGGTGTCCCTGCCCATGGCAGGGGGATTGGAATGACATGGTCTTTAAGGTCTCTTCCAATCCTAAGCGTTTTATGATTCTATGATTCATGGTACAGGTACTAAAGGAGGCAACTATGAAAGGTGCCCTTCTTGATGTGTTGCTTTTTACAGAGAGGTTCTAATTAGTGAATTAGTGACTGGTGGCCATCTTGGCCGCAGTAACCATGAAGGAATCAAGTTTAAAATCTCTGATGACAGGAGGGAGAGTGCCAGCAAAATGTCAACCCTGGACAAGAGGTAAGCAGACTGCTCAGGGAACTAATTAGTGAGGTCCCTGAGAAAATGCTTTAGAAGGTGCTGGGGTCCGTCCGTGTTGGTCACTTTTTAAGCAGCACTTCCCAAGAGCATAGGAACAAGTAATTCCAAAATGTTAGAAGTCAAGCAGGTGAGGCAAAAGGCCAGCTTGTCTGAGCAGGCACCTTCTTCTGGAGCTAAGGTGAAAACAAGAAAGTGTATGGTCAATGGAGAAAAGATCATGTGACATGGGAGACATACAGAGATACTAGTCACCATGGTAGGGAGAAAATTTTTGTGTCTGAAAGTCTACTGGAGCTGAAGCAGACCAGGACTGTGGGGGACAGTAAAAAGTGCTTTTAAAATGTATTAATAGCAAAATAGTAATAGGCAGAAATAACATTGGCCCAAAGACCTGGCTGATGTCATAGTGAGGCCTTTCTTATTCATTTTTGGATGATCTTGGGTATCTGGAAAGGTCTTGGTCAACTGAAAACTGGAAAATTTCCGACTTCCAGCTCAGGTCATTCTATGATTTACAATTCACTTCCAGAACCCTCCACACAAGTTCAGAATTCTCTCAAACTGAGTGTTATGTAGCATTTGGGCAGATACAAAGTATTTTTGTCTTCTCATACTCTCAAATATTCAAACATCTGTACTAAACGTGTGATTTTTGGACTGCTTTACCAGGATAGACATTTTCTTCGGAAAGAAAATGATGACCAGATGACTAGAAAGAGAATCTGAATCCTTAAAAGCTGATTTGCTTACGCTGCTTTCATTGTTGCTGTATTTTAGTATATTATAACCCTGTACAGCACCTGGAGGACATTGCAGAAATATGATGCAAGCTGTGAATCATAGGAATCTTATTGTAGATGCTAGTAAAAGTTGTTTCAGTGAGGTCACATAGGGGGCTGTAAGACTGTGTTAAATACTGCCCACTCTACTAAATTGTAGTTCAGTTAAATATTTCCTGTATTTTGACTCATGATTTGTAGAGGAACACGCTATATGATACAGAAAACACAGCAGAAATATAGAACTTACATGTTAAATTAGTAATTTGGAAAAGGAAAAGAAAACGTGTTTCTAAAACTACTCAACAAAATGTTACTTTCAAAACATAAAGCTGGTGAGCTGCAAGAAATTTGGCAGGATGTGTTTGACAATGTCATTCTGCCTTAGGAAAAATTATTTTGACAAATATTCCAGCTTTTCTTCTCCCTGTCAGACAATCCCAGAAACCTCTGAGACCCTGAGGTCCCAATAGGTAAAAAATGGATGATGAAGAAGAGAAGAAAACCTCTCCTTTTTAAGAACAATCACAAAAGTACACTGTATACCAACTGGAATTAAACACAAGCAGTTTTTGAAGTTGAATCATAGCTGTGTTCAGGGAAAGGACTTAGGGATTCAGAGACTTTGCAGCAGATTTTTTTTTTATTGCAAACTCATACATGTTCACTTTAGCTCAAAAGAAACTTCTAAACAGAGGAAAGAAACTTTTGATCCACTTTACTCCATTTTAAAGATAGTGAGTAAAGAAAATAAGCCTCTTTCACAAGCATGTGGATCAGTGAAAATGCAGTGTCTAAAGCAACTTGTTCCTCTTGTTTACTCAGCATGTGTTCTCCTGTTCATGCCATTTATATGTTAATTTTTTCATATGTTGGTGCTTGGTTTGGCTTTTAAAGTCAGAGAAAATTCGTGTTATTTTGCTAACAGAAGCATTAAAAAATAAGGTAATCTGAATTTTATTATTACCTCCTAAGATGCATCAGTTCTTATCTAGAATGATTAGATCTGGTAGATCCTTGCTTTGTTCTTTCAAAGCTCTCTTTACAATCACTGTGAATTTCTTTGCAGGGCAACCAAGACATCTGTAGGTCAGAAACAGTAACACAAAGTCCTATGAAAGACACAGACGTCAGTCTGAATCTCTTCTCTCTATCATGTTTATAATCAAGAGGGATTTAAGAACAAGCAGGAATACAGTTTCCCAAGGTACTAATAATGTTTCCTTTTTTTCTGCCCTGACTTCTTGAGCAATATGTGTACCTGATTATGTCTCGGCAGAGTAGCTGTGAAGGCTCTGTCATTTGTGTAAGACAGTTCTGTATGACAAGTACAAAATGTGTTGTCATAGCTTGTTTAAATTTTAACTTTGAATCCGATATTTCTTTTAAAAAATTCCCATACATTTAAAAAATACACATACAACAAAAGGAATAGGTTTCAGTAAGCGAAAGATTTTAGGAAGGGATGTTGCCTATTGTAGCTGTCAGATGCTTTCAGAATATTCCGAAATGGACGTAGGAGACTTGTACAGCAGTAAAATCAATGTGCAGGAGAAGAGCAGTCAATTCCTTCTGTGGAACAAAGTATTTTGCATGCATCTGCTTGTTCATGACGCTGCCTGCTTTTTGTGTCGGGTTGGAGTGAGAACAGTGAGTGCACAGCCCATGTACCTGTAAATTAATGACATGACCTTTGCTACCTTTTGAAATGCTATCCTGGAAATCAAGGGATTAAAGGAACCACTGGGCCACTTCAAATTGATACCGGGCAATTTATAAGGAGGAGATACTCTAACACTGGCAGCATTGTTAAACACTTACTTTGCATCTCTCCTTACAGAGAAACACAGAGAATATCAGTTCAAGCCTGAGATCAGTTTACAAGTAATGACAGAGAATGAAATAGATATGTACAGATTAGAGAATTGCTTCTTAAAAGCTTAAATCGACTTAATGCAGACAAAGCATATTGCTTTGATGAAATGAGTCTGTTAGTCTTAGAGGTTGCAAGTGAGGAAATAAGCAAAGGAGTAGTTGTCTTTTTCTCCTGCTTTGGGATTTGGTTTAGGGGATTTGAAACTAGAGAATCAGATATCATTGTTTTAATTGTTTGAAACAAAAGCAAAACATAACAGTATGAATTAACTAAAGAGTGATTCATTTCATTTTGGGGGAGTCCTGGGTACCTTAAGAAAAACAGCAGGTAAGAAGGGGGGAAAAATCAAAAATAATTGAGAAAAATTTAACTTCAAAACCTGCTACACTGCTTTGAATGCAATAAAATACCTGTCAAGTATCTGAACATCCATTAGTATGATTGACTACAGATCAAAAAAAGCAAATCTGGATTTTCAGAGTTCCTATTTGCTCTATGTAAGTAGTTATCCACCATCTATACAGCATCAGCGTGGGCCCATTACTTGATGTGCCAGCCCCTGGCCCTTTTATGCATGGTCATCCTGGTACTCATCATATAAGACCAAGTGCTTATGACATTTGGCTGGTAGTAGTGGAGAAGTTTTTGGGGACAGGATATTCACACAATGAAAAATTAAGGATCTTAGTGCTGACTTTGCATCAGAAATGAGCAGATGTTTGGATTCATGGGTGAAGAGGTCTGCTGCACGCATAGGCCCCATCTCTCTGCAATCACAACAGATTTGCAGCTGGTGTGACAGTCCTCCTGGAGGTGGGGTACAGAGCAGAGAGCTAACCAGCCCATCCATTTTAAAGGCATTTGGAGGCATAAGTGAATGAGTCATGAGGGAAAAAGCACATTTCCCATTAAAAGGCGAGATTTTGCATGTGTGCATTCATGCTTGCTATTATTATGTTCTCATTTTAATGTTATTGTTACAATTGCATTATCAATGTTTAGTTGTGATGCCTTGATGCTCTACTGAAATGGAAGGGGAAATGACCTGGGAATCCAAGTTGGTCTGTTTCTATCCACTACTTGATTCACTTTCAGGTTGTTCTGTTCAGATTCAGAACAGTGGGAGAAAAAGCAATGCTACAATTATTAATTTTTCAAGACCTGCAACTTACACAATATAGATGGTTTTCTTCTGAAGCTGTAACATTAGCAGGAGAAATTATAAAAGAGATGGTAAACTCTTCTGCATACATGCAAAGCAAACAGGTTTAAAAGCAAATCGATTTCATTGAGGTGACAAAAGTATGCAGGAATATGAAGAATTCAGTAATGGGTTTAAACACACACTAGTTAATGTGGGTTTCACCCACCTCCAGAATTTCTTTGGTTTAGACTGTCCAGATAAGTATCAAAGGCTATATCTTTGGGTTGACAATAGATGACATATTTGAGTGGCTCTTTTGGTCATTCACTTACCCCAGTCACAAAATTACCAATACCAAAGGTCTCTCGAGGTGTATGCTGAAGGAGAAATATGTCTTATACTTCTATCACAGTCCTAGATTGGTTCTGTGTGGAGGCATCTCAGACAGACACATATGGAAAAACCAACACACTGGGACAAAATTAGCAAGACTAATTTTTGTGTTAGGTTTCAGCCTTGCTTGCTTCCCTCATACCTGTTTTCCCTGCTCATCTTTCCACAGTCACATCTACTCCATCTTCTCTGTGCTGTGACAGTCATGAGCAGAACGGGTTCACACTGTCTGAATAGCTCTTGCTGGAGTGTGGCTGTGTGGCTGTCTTGAATGGTATTAACTGGTACCTCATGAGATAAAAGCTGGAAGTCTCTGTTAACAGACATCCAGCTCTGTCCTACCACTTTGATTACAGTAGCAGAACAGTCAGGTTATTGAAATGGTTACATTATTGTGTATTAATTACATGATGCAGGATGCTAAGTCTTCTAAGAAGGAAGTGCAGTAATTTATCAATATATTCTACTATGACCTATTTCTTTTGTTTACTTCCTTTTCTTGCATTTCTTTCCCACCTCTTCCTTCTGCAGTCTCATCATAGAGTCCTAATTGCAGGAGGATGAATTGAAATAGGCAGGTATGCTCACAGCCCTTTAAGCTTTTATCTGCGACTGCAGTTCTTCAGATGTCATGTAAATGCAAAAAATTAACTCATGTTGAACCAGTTTCCATCACCAGATAATGTTTGTTAAACACATGAAAACTACTTGGATAAAATTCTGGTATCGAATCCAGTATTATTATTATCCCCTGGCCTTGTGAAAAGTGCTGTCTCAGAGCCATGTCTTATTAAAGAGAAGTTCTGTCACAGGATAAAAGATAAACCTCTTCATTTGGCAGGGGGTTACCTGTGTATTTTGTACTTTTTATGTTATTACTAACGTGGGAAATGTTCTCTTCCATTGGTTCTTCATTTTTGTAAGTCCTTATCAAATACATCGGAGTTTGTTGTACCTGAAAGCTACATCATGGGAGACAGGGGTTTTTTTTCTCCCTTTGCTGTAAGAGCAGAAGGCTGACAGCTGATTCCTAGTGTTAAGGCACACTTTAGCTTTGGACACTAACTGAGTATCACCAGGTCTTACAAACAAGAGATTAATAAAAAAAGTCTGTTGGTAACCTCTTTACAATGTATGAATTTTAAATGTGAAATCTAGCTCTTATGCCACAAGTAGAAAACACTGCTGTATAGCAGAAAATACTGCAGAAAATATACGGAAATATATTTTCCTGTACACTGGAAAAAACTTAGAAAATGTGATGTTGATACCTACAGTCCATGATTTATCTAGTAATCAGAAAAACAAAAAATTCAGATGTACTGTTACACAATTCCCTCAGCTGCACTTTTCATCTGAGGAAGTAATATGACAGCTGGCTAGAGCAGTTTGTGCCTTGGTAGAATAAATGGAAGGCAAAAATTGCGTTCACGGGGGAAAAGGCATGGGGGCAGGCACACGTGTGCGTGTGTACGTGGACAGATATGCGCAGACATGTACTATCAGAGGTGTTACATTATTATCTGAAGGAATGAGACAAAATTGCTGTCTTGAAGAGCAGCATCTCACTGGGTTATTTGATCTGGCTTTTCTGTCTTTATCATGAGATAACGTGGATAATGACCTGTTAAGCCACTGACTCCTAGCTTAATGAGATCTGTGCTCTAGGAGAAAGCCCAAAACACCATCTGGCTGGCTCTCAGCAGTATAGAAAAAGTCAACACTCTACCAGAGGAAATAGAGGATTGAATTTAAAGAGTTGGGACAGAGAAAAAAAAGGAGGAAAAGACAATGAGCATTGCAAATAAAATTGCTGTCATTGTCCTGCTGATATATTCAAGTACAGTGCTTTCAAACAAATAATGAAAAATTAAATAATAATTCTGCATCAGACAGACACCATAACCACATTTCTATTAGAATGAAATAAATATTTTAAAATAAGTCATTGAAAACGACCCTCAGTAGCTCAGCTAGCCTGAAAACAGCCCTCAGCAGCTCAGCTAGTCTGAAAACAACTGCTTTTTTTTGCTATTCCTGGCAGTCTCTAGCAGGTCAGTGCAGACAATGCTGAGTTCTGGCTGCCCTCCAAGGAACCTTGTTTTCCAGCATACATTGCACTGATAAACGCTTCCATGTTGAAATGAAAGCCATTACATGGAAGATAAGACCTCACTGGTGGCTTATTGTCCCAGCTTTTCTTCTGCCCAGGAAAAGTGATCATAGAGAGTCAATATTTATGCAATAAAAACAGAACTTCTGTTAGTAAAACTAGATTAAGTAGAATAAAAAAATATTGCGATACACTGAGGTGGAGATAAGGGAGAAAAGTGGGGTTCTCTAGAACAGCTGCGTGTTTTTTTGGTTTTGTGGAGTTTGGAACAAATGTTGCTGCAAGGCTATGCTAGTCTTCGGTGGTTCCCAAACCAGCCACAGCAGCCCACCACTCCTAGGAGATGGGAGAGCCCCAGGCTCACAGGGAGTCACATCCCTACACCGGAAAGTCCTAACAAACAAGCAGCCCTGGCTTGCTCAGACAATGGTGTGAGTGGATTTGTGTCTTTTTAGGCCAGAAGCCGCAAGAGTGAGCCACACTGGAAGGCAGAATTGTTGAAAGTGTGTGGAATCTGATTATATTTTCACTTCTGTAGAAATTAAACTTCCACAATCCCTGAAATGCTTTTTTTCTTGGTGTCCAATGCGGCAATTTGTAACGTGGTGCAATTAGCCAATATGTTTAAGGAAGGAAATGTGTTGTGGTAAAGGCACTCAACTAACTTTCCATTTCTACTAAATTAGAAATCATTTTAGCTCTACTAAAAAACGGCTGTGTGACCCCGAGAAAGAAATTTACTCCTCCAGCAAGACTTGTCATGCATCTTCCAGGTATATAATTAATTTGGAATACCAGAAGCAGAGCTTTGTGAGCAGTACTGTCAATGCATAGGTCAGCAATTTTTATTAATTCAGAATATTAGGTGAATGATTTCATGAAAAACCCCAAAAAGCCCTGCCTAGCCAAACAAACCTACTCCACAAAAAAGAAAAAAATCAAAGGAAAACAAACAACTCACCTCTGCCACCAAACCCCCAAAATAACATCCCAAAACCAAACCAACCAACGAACCAATAAAAAACCATTTTAAAAAATGGTTATGAGGGAGGAAAAAAATGCTATTCTTCTTGTTTAAAATTAGGAAACTTTTGAAAATATCTTCTTTCCAAGGTCACAGAATTATTCCTTTGTCTTCCATTTGCTTTTTTTTTTGTTTTTTTTTCTCTTGTCCCCTAAGAGAAGAGAAGCTGCTTTCTCTCACAATCTGCACTCAACAAACCTGTCTAGTTTAGTTCCTACAATCACCTTAGTAGCAAGAGGTGGAGAAAAAGAGCTGTTTTTTTCTTTCAGTTCAATGTGGAAGTATCAAACTGCTGTTACCCAACCTACTGCTTCACGTTTGAACTCGTTGAGCAATATGAAGCGAATTTTTAAAATGCCAAATCTGTACTACAGGATTGTCCCTGAAGACAGAGGGGGTGACACTTGTGCTGCTGTGCTAGTGTTACCCGCCTAGGAAGAGGAATTTATCCGGCACTACACTTAAGCTGATAAATATGATGATAACAGGATAAAACATTCCTTAAGCACTGATAGCATGTACTTACTACTCCAATCCCATCATGACTATCGCATCAAATAAAGGAAGCCGAGATAGAAAAGTTACAGGGAATAGACTATGTAAGAAGATTAGACAAATGGAAGACTGGCATCCAACTATGTCCTTCAGGAATACAAATTTTCTCCTTAGACACAGGATTCTTCTCCCCCCTCTAAAGACATTCTGTAACACCTACAGCTTCTGTAAAAGCCCTCTGTATAGGAGGATAAATCACAGCAGTCCCAGCAGCAGTGGACCTGCAGTGTGCAGCACAAATCACAGTGGATTTCTTGAGGTAAATCTGCAAATAAAAGAGAGCTGTGCTCTTGTTTCCTCTTCCTAGCATTTACAAAACCCAGTAGCACAAATATAATAATCTAATATTTGAAAAAGAAAATCACTCATCTGATGGAGGGATCAGGAACTAATGAAGCAGGAAAACTACTAAGTGCAAATGAGTAGAGCTTCAGTGGCATTTGATTGATAATTTCACTCAGCAGAGGTTATTACAAAGATACCTCATAAGAGATCTCTGCTTAGTGGGGTATGCATTTTCAGGAAGAGATTTGGTTTTGATATATTTTCAGTTTAGGAGAGTATTTTTGTTACTTGGAAGTTAAAAAATACATAGGGTCAGCATTTTTGCCAATATCTGTCTCAAAAAAACTGAGCAATCAAACTTGTTTCAAATCCTGTGCAGGTCTTGATAGCATTAAGCATTTTGAAAATAATTTCTTCTTCTCCAAATTATGGATGTATTTCACGAAGATTAAAAGCAACACTTCCCAAAGCTTTTCTGAAGGTAAGTTAACCAGGTAACTCACCAGATGGGAAAATAGATATTTCAAAGAAGGTGAATTGGTACACTTTTATTGCACATTTTCTTGTGCTTGGGTATTCAATCTCTGATTAGGATGAGATTATGCATGAAGCATAGGGGCAGATTAATTTTTTTTTTCATGACTGTTCACCTAATGGCAATCAAAGATGAGACGTGCAAGCTTGGTTAAAACATTATTTTTTGTTTGTTCGGGGTTTTGTTTTGTTTTGTTTTGTTGTGTTGTGTTTTGTTTTGTTTTGTTGCATTGTGTTGTGTTGTGTTGTGTTGTGTTGTGTTGTGTTGTGTTGTGTTGTGTTTTGTTTTGTTTCGTTTTGTTTGTGGGGGTATTTTGGTTTTGTTTTTCCTGAATGACAGGGTACCATGGGTAAAGGAAAGTTGAAGATTTTGGATTATTTTTCCCCTGATAACTGATAATTCATCTGCATGGTGCTTTGTAGAGGCAAGTTTATAGCTTTCTCAGTCAGCTTCACTGACCACTTTGGAGTCCTGAAGCTGTGGCTGGGCAGTTTACTTCCCTTGTCTTGAGGTGATATGCGTGTTTAGCAACAGACACCTCTCTTTGCCACCCTAGAAGAAATATGATGCTTATCTCACCTGTTGTCTGTTCTCCATTTTTCTACCTGCCAAAAGAAAAAAACAATGGCTAGGTGCAGGAAAATTTAGTGAAGAGTGCTTTACTTGCTGAGTCACAGACAGCAATGCAAGTATTTTAGCTGTTTGGAGGCTACACACTCATGCAGTAACAATGTAGGTCAACCTGAATGTAATGGTTTTTTACCAGAAGACGAAACCTTGAAAAGGGAGAGTTTGTGACATACTTTAAACTGTTTTCCTCCTATAATTAGGATTTCTTTTCAGGAATGATAGAAGTTTTGATGGTAGTTATCCAAGGTAAAAACGTACAGACTAGGCAGCTGTTCGAGGAAAACCTTGTGGTGGCAGCTGAAACACATATACGCCCCGCAAACTTTCACACTTCAACACACCCCTATGTGCTCCAGATTTTAAAGCTATCAAAATATTATAAGACCTTCTGTGTTTTGAGAGACTCAAGTTTATAAACTATAATTAAGGAGATATCTTGTAAAACATTATTATAAATTATTATACTTTGCGACACTTTTCTACTGGTGGAAAAAAGATATTACATTATATCCACACCTGACAAGAAAAGGCTTGCTGCATTACTAAGGAGAACTGTGCTGAGAAGTCTGCCCTCTGACACAGTGGTAACTGCAACCATAATTGAATTCTTCCCCAGGCCAGCAAGTGAAATAAATGAGAATTTAAATGTAATACCTGATGGATGCTTTTCAGGAGATGAAAACCACTATACAGGCTAGCACAACTGCTAATCCTTTCTAAGCCTAGAGCAGCAGTGAGCATAAATCATCCATAAGATGCTTTAGCATACATTTACAAGACAACTGGAAGATCCTGTGTCATATCAAATTCAGCTAACCTCATTGCCTTCTCCCTTTAATGCACTACAAAATAAGAATTATAAGATAACATTTAGAGTATAATCACTTCTTAAAATTTAGATTAGAAATGGGGAAAACCATTGATTTCAGAATTTGTTTTACAAATTAAAAAATTATTCTTCCTATCTTTATAACTCAATGCAGATCTTTTTAGGCCCTTATGCAGCAAATTGGTTGTTACATGGAATTTTAAGGCAAATTCAATGCTTAAGTGGTTTTGCAGGGCTAAATACTAAGAATTTATTATTTTAATTAAATTTGTAGTCTCATTATTCCAAACACACTTGAATTTGAGTGCTATACATATATAACGTACTTGATAAATTTTTGACATCCCTATCTTTTTTTAGCACAGCAGATCTCCTTCATAAACTGTGTATGTTGCATTAGATACCTAATCTGATAAGAGTTTAATTACTTAGATAAGGACAATTCTGTGCTTGCTTACAACTGTGTAACTCTAAAGTAGTTTTGTGTATTTTTATAGCCTTTAAATGCTAATTTCAAAATCTTTTCCCTGAGCATGGCTGCTGACTTGGGAATACAGTGGCATGGGTAGTCTATGTCTCTAGTAGTCTATAAAAACTCTCCTAGCGATAGAGCTTTTGTTCTATTAAAAATGTTGGAGGGCTGAGCAAGATTTTCAAACGTCAGTTCTGGACCCAATCTGATGAATTTTTGTGTAATAGATGGGCTCAGAAATCTAGCATATTAATTGGAAACATTCCCCGAGTGTAATGTTAGGCAAAATACATAAATGAGTCTCTTCTACACTCTCCTAGTTTCCATTAGAAATACATGCCAAGAGCATGCCAAGCTATTACAACAGGGTGCATTTGTGTAAGTGCTCATCCATCTCTGGCTGCTCTGAGTCTTGCCCTGGGTAGCATTTTCTTTTGATAGAATAAATTAAACTTTAAATAGTGCAGACCTATGCATAAACCCAATATCTGAAATGTCTTTGTCCATATGCCTTGCTCAAGACAGCCAGGTCAGCCTGCAGAATTTACTTGTTTCCTTAATGTATCATAGGCCTGAAGCTTGATAAAAAGGTAACTAAAGGTAGGACAGATAAAAGCACGTGCTACTTTACACAGAACTAAAAACTAGAATGTTGACTGCATTTTTCTTTAAACTTCTTTCTATCCAGTATGTTTATGCTTTAACACAATAGAGTTGCAAGTAGAAAGACAACATCTGCGCTAAATAAGAGAAGGCAAATGCATAGCATTCTTCCAAAATGAGTGGGAAAGTGCTGACTGACATGACATTCAGTTTGCACAGCTAACTGTATCACAGACAGCAAATAAGAAACATACGCATTTTCATGAAGCCCCTGGCTGAAACTTCTTCCAGAAGGGCAAGCCATAAAGTAAATAGAGAAAGACAAATTAAACAGGAGAAAAAAATATGTTTCTTTGGCGCAAAATCAAATTTGTGCAAAAGCCAAGAACAGCTTGAGAGCCAATTTCATGCTAATAAGCAAATGCTATTGAAGTATGATGTTTAATAAAAGATTTTCAGAGAGGCACTTTCATATACCTCGATGGATTTGGAAGATAAGTATTATTCATCCCCATTTCACAGCCAATGCAAATGAATGTCATGGAACTGCTTGTCCCAGGACATGTTGGATTGAAATAGTGTTGTTCTAATCCTTTCTCTTCAAGGTTACCATATACTCCCCCTCTGTATGCTCTAGCTTGCAAAATTCTGGTCAGAAAAAGATTTTTTTTCTCCGGAGCATTTTTGAAAATTTGGTAAGTTACTGGTCTGAACTCCCTGGTTTTTATTGAAGGCAATTAATCTCAGAAGTCTGTCACCATGCCAGCTACTGCAGGCAGGTGTAAACCATCGATGTAGTGTATGAGAATTATGATCCTGATATATATTCAGTGCATTTCACTGAATAATCTGGAAATCAAATGCACTTCTGGAGTAAATTAGGAGGCAAGAGCGATCTGGGAACAAAGCTCTCTGAGGCAGTAACTTGCCTTAAGTCTTCCCAGGAGCACTGGAGCTTGAAGGAGATAATGAGATAATCACTAGTAAATTCAGCATGTCCTTTCTCTCCTTTGACTAGGTCCACTCTTGAGAAACAACGCAACTTGGCTTCTGTTTTAATCAAGATAAGTATATTTGAAAGTTTGGCTATTTCATGAAGGAACGGTTGAAAAGTTTCTGGAAGTTGCATCATTCAAACTCATTCTTCCTGCTCTTTCCCCCTCAATTTTAGTACAAAAGAGGAAGTACTTTCTAATGTGCTCTTTAGTCTTTTCTCCTGGCCTGAACATTGATGTCCTGTTGAGACATAACTGCCACATTCCTCTTTTGCAAAGCAAACAGAAGAACAGTTACTCAACCACAAGCTCACTGGAAAAGTTCTGAAGGTGTTGTGAGGTAAGGTCTCACACTCTGAAGCCACAGAATGGATTGCACAAGAAAACCTGTGAAAAATAATCAATTTCTTCTCATGCAGTTCTTGATTAATAGCAGTCTAGTCTGCTGTTGCACTAGAGACATCCTCAAGGGTTCTTGACTTAGAAATACAGCAGATGGCAAGAAAATGCCTGCCTGCTCTGTACAATCAGTTAGAAATGTAACATGTTTTTTCTATAAGGACTGCTTTCCAAACAGAAGTAAATAATTTATAGCAATTTGTCAATCCTTTCCGAGTCCCTGCTCTATGTCTTTCAGCAGCTACAAATTGTTGCCACACGAATTATTTCCTTCCCTTTTTATATTAAGATTGCGACAGGCAAGGTGATCAAAGAACAGGAATACTTCTGGGCCAATGTCATACCTTCAGAGTGGGCTTTTGATCCATAAACCTTGTTTTATGTATTATGCAGAGGCATCCATCTTACCTGCTATAGCTTTTTGCTGGGAAAGCATTTTGAAGTTCACAATAAACTTTGCAGGGGATCAAAATTGGTCCTAGGACCTAGTTAATAATTTTTTTCCTCAAATATAAGAATATTTATTGTGCTTTAATCCCAGTTGACAACTAAGCCCCAGGCAGCCCCTTGCTCACTCCGCCACAAGCAGGACTGGGGAGAGAATCAGAAAAATAAAAGTAAAAACATTCATGGGTGGAGATACAGACAGATTAAGAAGTAAAGCAAAAGCTACACAAACAAATAAAGCAGAGCAATGAATTCATTCACCCCTTCCCAGGGGCAGGCAGGTGTTCAGCTATCCCGAAGAAGGCAGGGGTCCAATCATGGGTAACAGTGACTTGGGAAGACAAATGCCATCACTCGTAATGGTCCCCTTTTACTTCTTCTTCCTCCAGCTTCGTGTACTGAGCATGACTGAATGAGGTCTGGTATATCCTTGTGGTCAGTGTCAGCTGTCCTGGCTGTTTTTCTCCCAATTCCTTGTGCACCTCCAGCCTGCTCACTGGTGGGGTGGGGTGAGAAGCAGAAATTATCTATGAAACACTGTGCAAGTGTTGCTCAGCAATAACTAAAACTTCTCTATATTGTCAGCACTCTTTTCAGCACAAATCCGAAACAGAGCCCTACAGTAGGCACTGTGAAGAAAATTAACTCTACTCCACAAGTATCTAAACCAGCACAATATTTAAAATGCTAATACCTGTTATACTAAATACCTCTATATTACACCGAGTATAGGAAAAGATGATTCATATATCAGGAACGAGCTTTCACTAAAATCACTGAAATTGTAGGAAATACTAGAATTAGGGTGTTTTTGTATATTCACTGTGATGCTGTCTTTATTGGCATGACCAGTTCTGCTTATGCACATGGAAAAATGTTGGAAAGCAACAAAGTTCTTTATTTAGAGTGGTGGGAACACAGGCACTTACGTGGATCTTTCTTTTCTTTGAAGAGCGAGAGCGTTCTTAGAATCATAAACAACAGAATAACCTGAGTTGGAAGAGACTTGTGAGGAGCATGGAAATCCTGACTTCACACAGAGGAAACTAAAATTTAAACTGTTGTCTAAAGATGTCTTGAACACTTGTCTCGGGGCCATGACTATTTTCCTGGGAATCTTGCTCAATTGCTTGTCCAATCCCCCAGTAAAGAACCTTTTCCTAACCCTCAATTTGAACTTCCTCTGCTGCAGTTCTAAGTCATTGCCATGGGCTCTTTCACTGGACACCAGAGAATAGATCAACATCTCCCTTCCACTTATGCAGAAGGTATAAATAGAAATGAGGTCACCCCTCAGACTCTTCCAAGCAGAAGAAACCTAATATCCTCATAAGCCACGTCCCGTAGTCCTTTCACCACCTTTGTTGCCCTCCTGATATTTTCATCTCTTTCTTGCATTGTGGAGAGGAAAACTCTACTTGATGTTTGAGGTGAGGACACATCAACAGTGGATATAGTGGGACAATGGGTTTTGACTGGTCAGCTATATTCTGCTTAATGGACCTCAGGGTACAGCTGGCCTTTTTGTGGAAATACTGTTTTTATCTCTTGTCCCCATTCACCTCAGAAATTGCTGCTTCTCTTCAGGGAATAAATAAAAAATATGATAAGGTACCACAGCAGAACATACCAATGGTTGTACTCCACTTCTATTCCTGCAGGCATTGTTCTTCACATATATTCATAAGTTAGTCTGAAAATATATTACCATTTATTTACAAATCAGATTTACAGTGCTTCAGGCCAAATTTTTTTGTAATGTCCAGTAACAAAGTTTAAAACCACTAGGAACCTGTTTCAGTGATTCTCTGATAGATGGCATCCTTCATATAAATCCATCCTTTAGAAGACCTCAGAGATTGCTGTAAATGCATGATGGATGTGTTGCTCCCAAGGGACCATTTGTTACCTGAGAGGCAGCAAAATGCAGAATTTGAAGTTACTCATTTACATCCTAGTCCATGTGACTTAGCTGAACATGTTAAATTTATCTAGCTCCAAGACTATCAGATAAGCCAAGAAACTTCCTGCTGTTTTCCATCTCTCTTTCACAAGAAATAAGGAGGAGAGATTTTGGGAGCTAGAAATCTGTCTTTGTTTTTGAGAGTTCCTAATACAATTTTCCTGGTTGTTCATGAAGGTTGTTTCCCCTTTACCTCCACATGTTATCAGCATCTCCCATCTCCAAACTGTTGATTTCAGACTGCAAGTCAAGGAAATGGAGGCTTATTAGCAGGTCCTTTTCCTTTACTGGTGAGGTGGGTATAGGGGTTGAGAAGGTCAAACACAATATATTTTCTCTGACATTACTAACAGCAGGACTGACTGAGACCTACTTTAGGTAGTGGAAATTTTCTCAGATGCTCTTTAAGTTAAAACAATGTAAGGAAAACCATAATTTTATGCCTAGTGGTCTAGAGAAAGATAGCTAAAATCTCCAGGCAGTGATAAAAATCTCTGATATATGACTTGTATGAAAAATTTTCCTCACATTATGATGACAAATTTCTACCTGATCAATTTGATGACCAGCCTTTCCACTGTTTGGTCTGTATTTAGTGACAAAAAGGGGGAATTCACGAGCACCTTTTAGTAACATAGGATCATATTCTGTATACATAGGGCTCACTTCTACTGTTTCAGTAATATAATAAATTCTGTGGTACTTTGTGGGCTGATATATAAACTGCTGCCATGACAACAGTTTTTTAAGTAAATTTTTGTTTATGGAACCCAGTATAATAATTAGTATACTACACCTACTAATTAGTTTAAATTTATGATTTATCATAAGGAATTTCTCACTTTATTTGTTGAGAATTCATTGTGGTTTGTACATATGCTTCTATATTTAGTTCAGTTATTAAAATAATGAAATCTGCATGTAAACATGTTTGGACTAGTTGGGTTTAGTAGGAAAGGTCATGCTATAATGACAAAATATAATCTGTTCTTATAGAACTTCCTTCAAGTCGTCCAAAACAGTAATATTATTGTCTTTTAAATATACAGACCAAAACTTCCGACTCTCTGGGTGCTTACCATCTAAAAACTCACCACTTTTCCCTAGTGATTTGTATTCTCCAAACATTTCTGAACCCTTTCCAAAGCCTTCTAATTGTCTCTGTGGTTCTGTCCAATAAACATGACCCGGTCCTATTGGTTTTCTTCATTCACATCCTAAAATTAGCCCTACTAGCTTAGTGGAGCTTAATCTTACTGAGATGAGCGGATCTTCCTGGTTTTTTTAGGAGTTAATTTCTTCATTAGAAATCCAAGGCATCCATTGAAGAAAGTAGGAGTTATTGGAAAAGTAATGTTGGATTATGGCTTGGATATCTTATTAAAAAACTCAGTTAAGTGATTTGCTGGAAATAAAATATTGGAATAATATTGTTTCAGACTTGAAATAGCCCTAGTGATCTTGTGGACTAAAGTAATATATTTATGTATAACACGCAGAATAAAGCTTATTTCTACAAATAGTGCCATGAAAAGAAAATCCTACTAAAATTAAACAAAGAAGATAGTTGAGGTGTGACTTGATGTAGTAAACAGTGATTGAAGAAAGAAGATAAAACAGCAGGACTCTGCAAGAAGCAAATTAATTCATGCTGGAATTTCATGCTTCTGGAGAAATTAAATTGCCCACTTCCTAACCAGAACAGCTCCCTGCCATGTAAATTCTTTACTTTGTAGTTAATCTTCCACTTTTAGCATAATTTTTTTATATGGAAATCCAAATTTAAACTTCTAAGTATTTTAAATATTTTTATTTATCCAAGTATTCTACAAGAGTGTTTTTCTTTGTATTACTTTGAGGAAAGCACCATGCAGCCATCATAATTCCATTTTCTTGCTGCTGAGAATATAATTTACTCTTGTCCCCTGCTTTTTTTTTTTTTTTTTCTATTTACTTTCCATAGAAGTGATGCTTGAGACTATGCCACTACTGCATCTATGAAACACAATAATACTTCATCCCTTTTTTGGGATAAACATAAGAATACTGTATACAACTAGAAGAGTAAATCAAAACCACCAGCCTTTAAACAATGCATGAAACTAAAATTCAGTCAAGGACAAATCTTCAAGACTAAAGACATAAAGAGATAATGAACTAAATAAAACATTAATTCTAACATTCTTTGTTTTTTGAGTAAGTTTGGAACTAAAAAATGTGTTCCAGATCTTAAACTAGCATTTCCACGTATCATTAATACACCAAGATTGTGCCTGGAGCAATGGACTGTTGTTTTCCCTCATCCAGCTGAGTCTTTAAATCTGACAGCGTGAGAACCATCCATTCTTGTGAAATGGTAGCTGCAAATGCAGAGAAAATGTTAAATACCTGTTATATGCTCATAAGGAAGTCTGTGATAAACCAAATAATTTTGGAAATGGCATCAGTGTTATACTACAAGCTAAAATACAAGGTTTCTACTGTATGCATTTCTTTCTGTTTTCTTTGTTATAAGATGTTGTTAAATATGCCATACATGCAGTCAATATCATGGCACAACCTGGCATATAATAATTATTTGTAATTCATGATCTAAAACCTCTGTAAAACAAGGAAATATTTCAGCTGACTGAGACATAGGAAGCCGAAGAGGTGATTTTGTCAGAACCTCATTTCTGGAATCAGGCCATAGTTAAGAAGTATGTTCTTCGGTGTGTTTTGCTGAGTTGGAGCCAAAGTTCTGTCCATGAGCTTTTAATCTCTGTGCTGTTCCAAGTGTAGGAATACAATGCAGCAGAACTGACAGATATTGTGAGGTTTCCATTATTGCAAATGGATATCATTTTTAATTGATTCCTTCTGAGAAGTGCTTGTCAGATTTATATCTCTGAGTATGAACTCAAACACAATCTGGCCTTGAGCTAGGACATTAAGCTTCAGCTTAAAACCTTATTCACATCTAACTCTGAACATCTCAGCTCCTTGTTGATAATACAGTATGGAAAGTGAATTATCTTGCAGCCTGGAGAGGTGGTTCATCAATACAAGGATGATATACATTGTGGCATATCACTGGAATGTCTAATACAGAAAAAAGTCTTTGAGACTTCTATGCCTGTATCTATCTTTACCACCATATTTCTTTTAGCAATTTTTATTTCTGTTTTAAGACTCAACATTGTCATTCTGGCATGTATCTGAAAAGATCTGAACCTTCCAGTGGAATTTTGATTCTACTGTCTAGTTGTAGCTGAAGCTTCTAGAGATGTATTCAAATTAGCATTAATATGTATAACTTGCTAAAGGATGCCATGGTATTTGCAGCTTGTTTTCAACTTAATCACCTCAAGCCATCTTTCTAGGTGAGCTATTTTAAAAAATTTCCCTTAGCTAGAAGAACTGCCTTCACCATCTTTTTCCCCCTCTCTGTGGATAAAAATAAATGTGCCAGCTGCAGGCACTGGGAGTGCATCAGATGCAGTGGATAAAGCCTTAGGGAAAGCAGGGGAGGGAGTATCATTCTTGGGTTAATTGCAAGCTTTCTGGCTGATTAAGAAATGTTATTATCTTAGTCATTTTCTCATAGTCATGGGTCAAAGTGCAGCGCTGTATATAGTGTAAGACATAACTACGAAGGAAGTCTCTGCAGATGAGATATTTTAGTACAATGATCACAAAATTTGAAAGTGAATTTTTGATGCCATCTTCCATGTCTTTATAAAAGAACTTCAGAATTCTGTCTCAGATTCTTCTATAGATGTCTGCACTATTGCCAGGATAGCATCAGGCAAAACTGTAAAATAAAGAAATATGATGATCTTTGATTGTCTATAAAAATGGAGTTATTTCTCCAAAATCTTCCTTACTGTAGTTTATATTTGATTTTGAGAAAATACATCACTTTACTTTCAGAAAATCATGCCATCTATTAAAAGAAAATAAAAAGGATTATGAAAATATTTTTATGTATTCTAAATCAATTGCAATCTTTTTCACTCTTTGCTTTTCATTCCACTGAAAATGCTTTTACTTCTCAAAATATTGCAAGAGAGATTTCAATTACAGGTATGTCCCTGAAGTGGCTGCATTTCTGTAGAAAAGAAGCAATTCATAAATAATGCACATTACTTTCAGACATAGGAAAGGGAAAAAATAGGCAGTGCTGTTATTATTCAATGCAGGTCTGCCTTGAGTGGCATACTTTTGTTGCTGTAAAGTAGATCTCCAAATCTGTATTGAGTAAATACTTTTTTTTATTATGTTTGTACACACCCATTCTTGAACTAGGATGAATCACCAAAGCTGTTTCATCTCTTAGTCATCCCATGGACTGATTTCTTTGTTACACAGCAGAAAATATGAAACTCTTAGGATGTCAGAAGAAAAAAATGCATTCCACTTAAAAGTAATATACCTAAATTGATAATTTCTTGACTTCATGTGTTTGGGCTGATTTATGCTGAAGAATCCTAAGTATCTAACTCCACCACCGCCCCCCCTTCCCAATTTTATCAATATAAACTTCATGGTTTACTCAGCAGTTCCAGAAGAACTGGAACAGAAAGTAGTCCAAAAATTTGGTGATTGAAACAGCCAGAAGTGCCCCAAAATCTCTTGAAGTCCTAAAAGTTAATAAACTTACTGTAAGAGAAGATTTTTTTGTTTTACTGTTCCTAAACAAGCCTTGAAAACTTAAAGCAAGAACAGCTGATGGATGTTTGGATGTTTCATTTCTGAGATGCAATTTTTATTACGACATTACTCAACTCATCCCTCTATCTTAATTAAAACTCATCCCTGCTGTTCTTCATGTGCCATCTAAGATTATTATGAGATATTTCATGTCATAAGTTACTCTCATGGCAAAAGGCAGTCTTGTTCATAATCTGAAAGTAACAGAAGAATTTCTATGTTAATTTATTGACTTAGCAATTTTTTTTAAGGTATAGAAAAGTGTGAGCTTCCCAGAGCAAATTGAATCCACTACTTTATTAAGAGAGTTCTATAGCAATGTTTGTAATGTAATTAAAAAATAGAAAGCACTGGCATACTAGATTTTTGGCACAGTAAACCCTGAAAGAATTTTCAGTCATGACCTATATGAAAACAAAACCTCATATTCGTCAGCTGTTATACCTCTAAAAAAGAGTAGCAGGATATTTTTTGCTGAGGACATTATAATTTGAATGACAAAATTTTTCTTCAAGAATATTTGAAAGGGTAATGTAAAAACAATTATATTTAAATGTAAGTGAAAATTGATGTAAGATTCATTGAACAGCCTTGTTTTTCCTTGCAAGAATGTAACAGCAATGTTTAGTGGCTGCACATTTTCCTCTAGGATGACAGGCTGTGTGAGTCACTTATGCCATGGGCACTGAAAGCCCTGACTTGTCCTTGCCTGGCCCCCCTGGAGTTCTTGTCACCTGTCCTCACCCCAGGACTGCATCTCAGTCTCAGGACCAACAGCCTCTGCCCCAGCAATGCCACAGCAAGGACCTTGTCCAGGTCCCCACAGCCCTGCCCTGTTGGTCCATAGATCCCACTGAGCTGGGCCTCACCACAGGTGTCCCCAATTCTGGGGGGTGACCAATGCCCAGGGCTGGGGCTGCCCATGCTGCCCTTCACTCCCAGATAGGGCTGTGGGACAGCTTGGTTTATTCAAGTCCCATGGACCCACGCATCCATGCCCTGACTGGGCAAAACAGATGTATTGATGGTTTGTACAAATTAATCAGTCATTTTAGTGAGAAACAGGGCAGTTGTTTGGTAAGATTAAGCTGGAACATCCTGTGCTGTAAATTTCCTCTCTGCAGCATGTTAGAGATGATGAAGACGTATCCTTATCTTCTGGAGGCTTCTCAGTGGTGCCAAAGACAGCATTTCATTTCCGGAGATGGGTCAGAGTGGACAGTGCTCATCTACAGTTGTCATGGAAGGAAGACAGAAGACAAAGGAGAAGGAACTGGTGAATAGAATGGTGGAAAACGGAGGTTATTTTCACTGATGTTCCTGGTCTGTTTCCTAGAACACAATTAAACCATTTGTTTCTATGAAGCGATGCTCTGCTTTCCCTCTCATATCCCCACGGGTACTCCACCAGTCTTGACCGCCCCTTCAGCAGGAGCACTGAAAGATGCCAGATGTTTTCCTACTCCAGGCAATTTGCTGCCTTACTTTAGGCCTCTGCCCAGAGCTGCCCTGTTTCCTGGCAAAATGTTCAAATTTTCTCATCTTTTCAATGCGTTCACAAAAGGTCACCACGAACACATAATGCTTCTCTGTGTGAGAAGCTCTCTTTAAGCTCTGTCTATTGAAAGCCCTGAGAAGAGGTAATCAGTTACTCACTCACCCTGGATGCATGAGTAGGGACTAATTATTGAAAACCCCCCACCATATTGTATCTCTAGTAGCATGGTAAGGTAACAGAAATGGCCTTGCCTCAAAAATGCTGTCCACATTGTCCAGTGAAGAAGATAAACAAAAATTTGACTGATCAGTGAAAGATGTTGCAAGCTCCAAATCTCCATTACAGCTGGGAAGGCAGATTATTCTGGGTTTGTCATTGTGGAGGTATGGTGCAGCTATGCTGCTACTGGGCACAGCACCTGGAGTCCTTCATTAGCATTAGGAAGGCACCCGGCACATAAGCATGTTCCAGAATGTACATGATGCAGCTGGATAACTGGATCTAGTAGCTATGCCATGGTTTTGTTCATGTTTCATTTCTTCCTTATACTGCTACAGAATCCTACATAAAAAGACAATAGTGTTCCCTGCTTTAAACAAGGCAAGAAACTTTCACAGTAGAAGCTCAGATCAGCAGTTCAGCATGTGGGATATGAGGAAGAACCAGAAGGGTGCTACTGGGGCTGGGGGCGGCAGTGGAGCAGGCAGAAAGACAGGGTGCAGACCCACAGTGCTGGGGGACAGGCTACAGCAAGGAGCAGTGACAGCAGCCGGGGACACCCAGCAGGACCACTACACATAGATAATGAGGCAGGTCCAGGGTGGGTCACAGCTGGGTGCAGGGACATGCATGACCAGGCACAAGAACACAGGGATACCTGCAGGATAGCTCAAGTCAGAGACTTTATCCAGAACATGATGCAGCTCCCAGAAGAAGCAGGGACAGTGTCCCATCAGGCTTCTCACAGCTCCTGCTATGCAGCTCTGCTCCCAGCAACTTGGGAGCACAACTGTGCTATGTCAGACCTGGCACGAGCACAAGTGGACAAACCCTGAGGAGAGGGGATGGATGGGTGGAAGGAGGTTGCAGAGCCAGGTAGCACACTGGAGGCCAACAGTGAGTGCTTGTGTTTATCCAGGCGTCGTGCTTCAGCAGTGACTAAGGTGGTATGCAAGGGATCCATTTGAGAACATATTAAGAAGCTGATATTGAGAAAGATAATATAATTATTTTTGTAAGTGTTTGGAATTCTCCAGGATGGATTTTTCAACAGTCTGAACTTCCTGTGCAGTCTCACAGATGGTAGAAGACTGGGAGTGTCAGGAACTAAACAGAGCAATTTGAGGAATACTAAGAAGGAAATTAAAATCAGACATAAATCTTGGCAATGTTTTCATGTTGTTAATGTATAAATTAAATACACCATGAGGTAGAAATAGTTAATTAAATCCTCTTAGGTTAGAATTGTTGCCAACTAGTTCTTTTCCAAAACCTGATACAGGTTTTTCAGAACATGATTCTTTTAAAGGACACCCATTAAAGGTGTGTTGTTGTGGGAGGATTCTGCCCACTAGATCTAAAGCAGTGCCTTCTGCTCCACATAGTGTCAAATGGTGATTTTTCAGAGTATAAATCGTGGTGGTGGTTTCATTTCTTGTCTACATCTTCTGTATCCTTTTATCGGATAGTTTGACTGGTAGACAATAAAATGCTTTTTCCTCCACTTGATTTATGTCTATGACTTGAAACTTTCTGCCCGGGTGCAACAAATTCTTCTGTATTTAGAATACATGAGGCTGGTTTATATGAAAAACTACTGAGTGCAAGCACAACATATTCATTCTCAAATCCAGTAATTCTGAAAGTTGATAAAGAACCTTCTGAGAAATATTTATGCATTATGGGGTTTTCAAATGCTTGCTTGTAATGAATATGCAAAGGACAACCTACAGGTTTCATTTTGTGTATGGGATGATATATTTTGCAGAGGCAATTTAATCAAATATGTATGACAGACAGATAATGCAATTGCATTCCTAAAAAAAATAAAAAGGTATCTTCTTTCAAGACTCCCTCTTAATTGGCTACTTCATTTTTTTTGCTTACTGGACTTCAGGTTGTTCTTTAAATCTCAGAGAAATTTAAACTGAAATAATAAACTTAGTGTCTGAATAGTTATATTCTTTAAAAGCTATAATCAAGCTGTCTGCTTAATATAAATAGGTTACATGTAAATCTGCTTCATGTTTCACTAGTATATCATTTTAATGCAGAGTAGCTTCTTTACAGGGAATTCAGCTTGTCACTGGATGTTTAAATTTTCAGTGTCTGTTGTCATGGAAACATGAATTGACTCTGGTACCCACTGTGCTCAATATAAATTAATTTAAAGTCATAGTATCTTTCTTTTCCTTAGATTTATTGTGGTAAAAAATAGCTATACTGGAAAGAGAATTAAAAATGCAATAATTCTCACCTAATTATTAGTTTTACTTCCATCATTCAATAAATTGATCTTAATAAATAGTGCATGTATGTAAAAATTTTTCCTCCATTTCTTGTGGAACCATACTTTTTAAATGTTAAAACTGACACATTTCAACCATTCTTTTCATTTGGATTCTTGTGTTTTCAGTTATAGTTCCAAGGCTTTCAAATATGCATGTGGAACAGACAAGTAAATTGTTAGTATTTCCTGATTATTTTTGCGATACTGTCACGCTTCCACAAAAACTGCTAACTCATGTTTTATGTTTAATTTTATCCTTATATGCTCTATCAGAAAAATCTGTAAAACACAGCTGTGTATGTATTAAAAGAATTGGAGAGAGTCATGTCTTGATCCCTTGGGATTCTCATGGTTCTAAAGAAAATTAAGAAGAGATATTAAATGCATGTAGTGAGAGACAGAATATTGCTCCAGCAGGCATAAAAAAAATATTTTTTCCTCTTTATATTTGTAAAGTCAGTCACAGTCTAGGCTATCCTCTGATAAAAAAAATAGCTGTTGATACATAGTATCGTGTAGAGTTCCTCAGTGCAGGAGACTCTCAATGACTGTTTTGCATGTCATCGACATTTTAAGAAAACCCTGTGGTTTAACCTTCCTGATACAGGTAGGTGTTACGTATTTCATTCCATGTGTTTTCTGCGGTACAGTCCACTTCTCAGAGGGCTAATGCTGAAACAGTTCTTTGGAAGAGTTGTGTTTCAGTTTTCTTTTATGTTGAAAAGATTATTTAACGATTTTAAGAATTGTGTGAACAAAATGTCATCCTTCCTGAAAATGCAGGCATCTCAAAGAAAATTCAGTTTGAGTAAAATGACTGTTTTGTAGGTAATCAAAACCTAATTTTTTACTATTTATCCTAGATACTAAAGAAATGGACATGGTTCTGTTTGAACAACTGTCTTCTAGATATAGAGTTTTATATAATGAAACATTTTACACTGCAATAAAACATGTTTTTCAGATTCTATTTAATTTCTGTGTGGAAAACACTGATTAACATTTGGGGCTTTAAAAATTTCTGTTGAGATTCAGATGTTAATATCTAGTTATGTCTCTATGCGCCTAGCAGTTTTAACATTGCCATATTGACACATACTGACATAATGACACATTTAAGAAAACAGAAATCTGCTGCAGCTCTGCATGACTCATTTGCACGAACCTCACACATTCATTAATAACCCAGCAGACAGAGCAAATCTCAGTATAAGATTCCTGTGGGGATTTGGGTTACTGCATTTTCTACAAAAATGTTAATGATTGCAAACTCTCCTCGTTTGGATTAAATCTTCTGAACACCTCTGTTTCTTAATGAGTGTGCTGTCATTCACTGTGTTAAATATTCTGTAATGAGCTTTAAAGCAGAAAGACTCAGATTGCTACTCTCATCTGTCACTGATGGGACAATCAAAGTCTTATGAATGACTTCATTTTGTAGTCTGCTTAATCCAAACTGGAAGTGAAATACAGTATCCTCATTTCTTCCCAGTTCAGTGAGCAGTAAGTATCACAGAGTTCACAGTAAAGATATAGAATCACAATGGTGTGTTCTTACACAAATGTGGATTTAAGCATCACATCAAAAATGTATTGTGTAGCACAGAGCCTTATTTTCAAGTTCACCACTGACACATGGTTGCTCAGTTGATGAATTCAGTTTGTCTGGTCTCTCCCCAGTCAGACTACCAGTTCTTTAGTATCAGCCAGGTCTGGCAATAGTGGTTTACAAGCTCCTTCAAAACACCATACAATCCAATATTTTATCTTATGTTAAATTACTTTTTAAAGCGCCTGTCTGATCAGGGAACTTTTAGGTGATTAAGCTGATATTTTTCTTTAAACTGCTTAATTAACCTTAAGTTATCTCTTACAAGCAGATGTACCGGTGGTATTTACGTAAGATAGGCAGATTGTAATATTGAAACACTCCTTTTATTACAGATCTTATTTTAGTAAATTACTATTTTCATACAGCCAAATTTCCTTTTCGAGAGCAAGGATGGTTTATGCAGTTCCTGGCAAATACTGTATAGTTTATTACATGCTTAACTTAACCAAGGAGACGATAAAAACAAATTAGTAATAAAATCTGTTGACTGCTAAAAAATGCATACCATATGCTTCCAGAAGAATTCTTTCTATAGTTTCTTTTCACAACCAGAGAGCAGAGTCCAAGGCTTCTCCAGAAATACAGAATGCTATTACTAGGAATATATCGTAGGTTTACTTTTTTGAATGGTTGGCAAAATTTCCTAAATAAACTATTCTGAATGCCTTTGCTATTACCCTAGATAAACCTTCCCCCAATCACACATATACTTGAATATAATCAGCTAAATCACATAGCAGAAATCAAACTTCCACTAATAATTTTCACTTATCTGAAAAGCCAAGATTTGACAAACCATGTTTCAGTGAAGCTTTTTTGTCTTGTTTCCAGGGACTTTATAGAGGTTGATGTTATATTTTCATGCTCTTACAAAAGAAAAAAACAAAAAACCAAAACGAACTAACCATGATATTAAACACTGATGGTTTTGCCTTTGGTCAAGGTTACTGAGTGTTGTAGTATTCCTAGTTTCTCCAATAGTCATTAATAATGTTTTAATTACTGCCTAATATTGCTTCCTTCTGATATTTGAAGCATATCAGCTAAAGTGAAAAAGACAATTCAAATTCAGATGTAAGACAGCAAATTTATTTGCAACCAATAAAGTAGTTTTCCTGACTATAACAGTTCCTTAAGTAATTATTGAAATTTGTGTTTGTTTTCGCACTGATCTTTCTTGGACACTTGCTGATTAATCTTTAGTTCATGATACATACTTCTTAATCCTGAGCTGCATTTTTACCCCAAAAGTCAGTGAACACAGAGAGAAATAACGCTTGCTTCTTGCTTTATGGTCTGACTTTCCATGGAAAGAAAAAAGCAGTGTCATCTTGAATTTACTATGAGTTTCCTTGGTTAGTTTTTCTGGTATGGCAACAATTTTGTGAGTACTGCAACCAGGAATGTATTTAATGCCTCAGTGAGTTGAATACTCTTAGGATGGTAGTCCAAATTCTTTCAGATGTGATCCAGAACAAGATTTTGATCTTCTATGAAATGAAAAAAATCACCGTATAAAGTATGGAACAAAAAGAATAAAAGTCTGCAGCTGTAAAATCAATAGGTGTGGGCAGGAGGTGGGGGAGTCCTTGTCTGTTTTAGAGTAACATGTGCAGCGATTCCTTTCCTGTGTTCATGTTTGACTTCCCATGCACCGAGATTCAGGGTCTCATTCGAACTTTCTCCCCTCTACGTACTTAGCATTTATGTCAGGAGAATGCGTTTAACTTTCTTCATTACAGGGTTAATTTTCCTCAGCGTTCTTTGTACTCAGTGAACCTGATTTTCATTTACATCAATAACTTCTTGAGCCACTGGGCTATTTCCATTTTAAAGGGCTTTTTTACTGTCAGTATGATGGAAAAGGTCAGAGTGCAAGTGAAAAAAGGCTTCTGGAAATCTTGTTTGTGTCTTTTAAAGTGATCATCAATGAGAAGGGGAAAATATTACCTTCAGTTATTTGGTTTTTTTCCTTTCGAATACTGAAATTTTCTAAATTTATAAGACTTCTAGAAGAAGAAGGCCACAAAATTATTTTGAAAGCTATTAGAAACAGTTTCAGTACTTTCAAATTGAATGACATGCTTTAATAATTATCAGTTTATTTGAAGTAAAAATTTCAAAATGAAGCTTTATTCACATTACATACGGATTTCTGGCAGTAGGAACAGCTAATACAGTGCAAATCGGTAAAAAATGGGAAGTCCCATTTTCAGCTTACAAGATCTACTGTTTACCCTTACAATTGTGATTGATAAGTCTTATATACTAAAGGTGTGAACCTGGGCCCACCACAGACTGCACATCTAACAATGAATTCATAACCAAATGACAAGCACTTTTTCCAAAGAGCTAGGTTCACATTGCTATTTTTATCAGAGATCCGTTCAGTTTAACTGGCAGCATCTAAGGTACATAATGCAACATCATTTCTATACAGAGATTTTCCCACAGTCTTGCAAACCCTCTGGTCAGGAAATTTTTCCCAGTGAGACAGCATGTGTTTCCCTTACAGCCATATAAAAATCTTTCTGTTCCAGTCCTTTTAAAGGATTGCTTAATGCCAGGCTATTGTCACTGACATTTACAGAAAGTATGAAGATTCAGTGATTTTTGTAGAAAGCCTTAGAGAGGTAGAGACCCATTTTTTATTCATATGTTTTAGGAGAAAAATTTGATTGTTAGGAACAGATCAGCAGACCAAACTACTTCTGGCTTCTTTGTCCCAGTTCTTCGTATGCCTATGAAGAGCTATTTGTTTTCTTCCCTATTGTTTTCTTTTATGGCAGTTGTAAAACTTTATTATTCAGACAAGGTGATTTAGTAACATTATCTATAACTAACGCCCAGATTCTTGAATACCAGGCTTATCTATGAATAAAATGAAGATATTTGTTTCGGTAGAGACACTGTAATGCAAACACCTGTAAATCATATGGGAACACACAAATATTCAGCAAACTGTTAAATTCCATAGAGAACAGTCTCTGGAATCTTACTAGGATGAATCTGTAACACAATTGGGTCCATATTTACATTGAAGCCTCTTAAGCATTAGACCTCCATAAATAATAAAGCAGGTCCATGTGAATGATTTGAAATAGTTAAAGCAGATGGGGAGAAGGTGTATGCAGCTATGCTGCAAAGCTGTAGCTCAGAGCTGATAACACTAGGAAAATGATAAAATCTTCGGCAAAGAAAGGCAGCATTCAGGGTATCTTCAGCTCAAGTATCAGAACCTTTTACTCCTATTTTAAGTAGAGAAGCCTCTCTTTGCAGCAAATAGTATATGGAGGAGTTTCCTTCTCGTAGGTATAATCTGGTTAGCAGTAAAAAATTGTCACTGTGATGTATCCATGGTCAATTATTTATTTCATTTTTTAGCTACCTTCTCCAACAGGAGCAATTGAAATGAAATTATATCCCAAGGACAAATGTCCACTCTTTGTAAAAATTTGCATCTCAGTGTTTATGTTCATTAACTGTCTGGCTTTCTTGGCTTTCAGCCAGCAGCAGATGACTGTTATGCTGGGACAGAAATGTATGATAATTACATTATCCCTTAATTAAAATATTGCATGGACTCTAGAGGTAAATGTTGTGTCTGTCCTATTCTCAAGCTGAACTGCATGAGCGATTCTGTAATTCAGCGTAGCAGCCTCTGTTCATCAAAACTCCTATCTGTGTCACACTTCACTATCGTGGTGGATCTAATCCTTGTTTTACCCATAGCATTTGAAATACTTTTGCCAACTTCACAAGGATAAGAACAAAATCCAATTGAGAGGAACTGAATTTGCTGTCCAAATAGAGTGACTATGTTTGGTACTTTTTTTTATTTTCATATTACTTTAGGTAGTACAGCATATTTTGCCAGAATAGCAATCTCTCAGATTCACGTACACAGAACAAAAGCATTGCATTCCGCCATGTATCTGATTTAAAGACATACAATTAGCTTTTCTGTTTCCACTGGGACTGAAACTGACTGTTATGTCCTTGTCATGTTAAACAAGCCAACAAACACAGTGTTTACTGCAGATTGGGTAGTACGGGAAATCACATTATCTAAGTAACTACAGAATTTGCTCTGATCATCTAGTCAAAAATAGTCTTTATTTGTAATATAAATGATCCTACTTGTTCTAAATCTAATAGTAGTTATAAAACATGTTACCATTCAAGACCAAGGAAAAATATTTCCAAACAGAAAAACCATTTACACAATTTTTAACACTGATTTATTTCAGAATAGATGCACAGCTGAAGGAGATGTTTTCCATTCAAAAACTAGGTATAGATGTCTAAGCCCGACTGGCAGCTAAGCAGCACACAGGGGAATGGGGAGGAAAATTGAAATAAGAAGGGTTTAAATTTGAAACAAAGTAAAATATAACAGTAATGCTAATTTTAAAAACCCCAAGCAATGCACAGTACAATTGCATATCATCTGCTGACTGATGTCCAGCCCATCTCTGAATCTCCGTCAGTGTGTTATGAATGGATTAGTGAAAGATGCCTCTACCTGAAATAAAGTGCAAATGAGACCATGTGCTGAAATCAATAATACAGGTTTAATTAACAGTAAATTTGAGGTAGAGAGAGAGAAAAATTAGAAAAAACTGTGCAGGGAAGAGAGAGAGAGAGAGATCAGCAAAAGTTAATCACCACCTGTGGATCAAGTTGTGTCCTGTTGGTCCCTCTTCACCCCAGGTTTCTTGGTATTGGGGGTCCCAGAGTTGTTCGTCTGGGGGTACCACCTTTATACAGTGCATTTTCTGGGAATCCACAGGGTAGTGGTACATGCCGTTCCCATAATTTGGGGTGATATATATATGAGCAGTTGCTTCCTTTCCCACAGCTTGCCACAGTGGGAATTTTTGTCTGGATGCATTCAGCAGGATGTGCTAACCAGACCCCACCTCTGCCAGGCCTGGAATTAGCACCTTCCTCTTGCAAATTCCTTAGGTTCCTGCTGTGGTGAGTTATCTTACAGAAAGTTCCTTCTGTGGCCTTTTGAGACAGGGAGCTGTGCTCTTTAAGTCCTTACATGACCCCCCTTCTGGGTAACTCCCCCAGTCTGTATGCTGGGCTTGACATTCTATGATTGGAATATCCCTTTGGCCAGTTCAGGTCACCTGTCCTGGCTATCCTCCCTGCTGGCTTCATGTGCAGCTCCTCACTGGCAGAGAATGAGACACTGACAAGTCCTTAGCACTACTTAGCAACAGCCAAAATGTCAGTGTGTATCAACATTATTCTGATACTGAATCCAAAACACAGCACTCAATGAGCTGCTAAGAAGAAATTAACTCTCTCCCAGATGAATCCAGGACATCATCTGCCATTGATTTCCATCTCTTGTTCTGTCTCTGGTTCTCACTTAGAATCCTTTGTCACTTGCTGAAAGAAACATAAATTCTAGTGGTGAAATACTATACTTATATGTTTGCAAAGATATAAACAGTTGTAAGAGATACATTTGCTTACTCATGCAGAGATACTTGTAAGTGCCTGAATACTCAGTTAATAAATGTAATTCTGCGTTTTCATTTAGTGTATAAGGTTATCCAAATATAGAAGATATGTCCATGTTCATCTGAAAATGACACAGTTATGTAAGTCAGTGGCATCAGAAGCCTTCCGAATCTTCTGTCAGCCTCCTGGGTTTTGTTCTTTTCTCCTGCTTCTCATGCTGAGCTTTTTTTTCTCGGTAGATACTCAAAGAATCAGCCATAAATATTCCCTTTTGCAGCATGAGCTATTTTATCCTCTTATCCAGGATACTGATTTTGAGGGCTTCTACTGAGATACTGTGCAGCAGATAGATCTGTTATTTGAAGTCTCTCCTGTGTTTAATCTGTAATATCCAGTGCAAGGGGTGGTTCTGGATTTCAGAACTACAGGCTTCTCAAACTGGAGCCAGCTTGCAGTCATTAATGCTGTCTTAGGCTTAACCTGAGATTAAACAAGGGTATACAATAATTTTAGCAATAACAACAACAATAACCACAACAATTATGACAACAACAACAACGATGATGATGATGATGATGATGATAATAATGATGAAAATTTATACCTGTAAACAATTAAAATACCTGTGAGAAGCATGGTGTAATTCTTAGTAATTCCTCATTTTTTCTAAGAAGATGTAAGACAATTAAGAGCTCTCAGATACTTGGTAACAGTCCAAGTACTCCTTTCACTTCTATACCACCAAAGAAATACTGGCTATTATGTGAGATATGCTCAGTTTTCATTAATGCAGTTGACAGGATGAAAAAGCCAGAGTCACTGTCCCACGTGGATAAGGAGAAGAGAAGCAGAGCATACCAATATTATGTCATTGTAAAAGCTCTAGCAATTGTAAAGGATATTAATGAGATGGCATAGTCTGTTCTGAAAACAGGCATCAGATGTCTGCTTTTATGAACGTGATTAATAACAATCCTTTCCATCCCCTAAAAATATGCTCCCTAAAATTTATAAAATATTTCTAGAGGGCTTCCCTTTTAGACTGGGCATAATGATTCTGCATCTTACCTCTCAGTTACAGATTACAGTTTCTCTGTCTCTGTTATATCTTTGTAGGCTGAGTAAAGACCTGCCATGGATGGTCAGCTCCTGGCAACATTTTGCAACAGTTTGGAAAGTACAATTTGGGTGTTATGAGGGGGAAATCCCAAGTCCTGAGGTTTGGATAAACTCTGAAATATCAATACATCTATTTAAATCAATTGAAGTAGTTTCTGTTACTCCAAGACTCCTTTCACTTCTCCTTTCTTTGTTTGCATTTACTTCCTTCTTCCTCAGCTTTTAACTGTTTTCTCGATATTTCTTACTTACTTGCTTACAGCAAGATTCCTGCTTTCCTAATATACCCTTCAGGAAAGTGATGCTTGTGGCAGATGTTACTCTCAAAATCTTTCTTTTATATCTATTGCACCTGGTCTTTGAGAGCCTAAGGAAGACTGATTTAAAGAAATTGTGAAGGAAAAATACAGTGAAGATAAACTAGAGAAACTTTTTTAAAATATAAAATTCAGAGTCCAAATACACAGCTTTAGAAAATCTGGAACCAAATTCAAACTCCTTAGTTGAAGCCACTTTTTGAAAATTGTGATGAACTTTCTGTAGAGCAGGATGGTATGTTATGACAATGCCTTCTGCTCCACATTTTCCTTTTAATGTTTAGCCATATCCAGTAACTTATCTGTTAGGGCAGTACATATGATTGAATCAGTATAAGTCTGATAAATTTCAACATCAGGTTCCTCTGCTCACAGTTTTAGAACCAGTTTAAATAGAGAGGTCTCCAAATATTTTGTTTAACTAATAATTTTCTTCCCATTACATTGTTAAATATAGAATGTATTTTGGAAGCTTTCGCATTTTCTTTGAAAAAACCGTGCAACTTCCCCCTTTTAATGCCTTTCCCAAACCTGTGGACTACAAAAGTAATTCTTTAGCCAGAGTCCCTGTCCATTAAAGCCTAATTGATGCCATCTTGTGGCATGTAAAGAAAATGCAAAAACAATCAACCCACGTTCTTTGTCAAATCTTGTCTAATTTTGCGCCACATTTTTTTCTGTGCACCTCCTTTTCTTGCCTTTTCTCGCCTTTTCTCTACCACTACGTGCATGCCATTTTGTTACATCTCAAAGTCTAACTCAGTTCTACAGTGGAAAAATGGTACTTTAAAGCCATAATTTAAGAAAACTTCTGAAAAAGAACTGGCTGTAATACGTATTATGATCAAATCAAACCAGGAAATATAAAGAAAACAGTTAATTTTAAGAAACTAAGTTTAGTCTTTGACAATTTTAAGTTAAAAGAAAAATTATGGAAAGGCTCTGGTGTTGGCATCACTGTGATAACACAAAGCTTGCAGAGACACAGGTTCAATCCTCAGTGGAACTACTTGTCTTTGCTATTAACTGGAATTTTTAGTGCTCTTTGACTTCCAGTTTCATATCAGAATTAACCTGATGATTTTTTCCCCAGAAAGTTTAATGTCAGATTGGCTGTCTCGTCTACAGCATGGTTGGACCACTGCAATTTGCGGTGCTACCAAATTGCCACCATGAAACAATTTGAAACATTTCTAGTATGTAATGAAATTTACCTTTTATCTGTGATTCACAGACACCCCAAAATGGAATGTATGTCCCACTGTGTCATCACATTGTCAAAATTTTTTGTCTATAATGTCAGTCATACTCCTGCAATAATAAGGTACCTAGCGAAAGTGTAGGTAGTCAAATAATGTAAATTTCCTTTAAGGAGTGTCTGGGAGCCTGTGAGACACATAGATACCTTATCCTAGACTAGAGTATTTTTTTCAATATTAAATTTATGGAAGAATATCATATGGAGGATTTCCTACACAACAGTTGCAAGAGGAGTACAGAAAGACTGGCCCTGCTGGGGGCAGACTTGTGACACTCTTTGTCTATGCATTTCCATCTTTTTAATCTTGTCTGTCCTTCTTTAATCCAGTTTCTATATCAAATCATTCCCTAGCTGTTTCCAGGAAATCCCTTTAAAAATGTGCCCAGTTATTCCAGAGCTGTAGTAGAACAGATAAGCTCTGCACTCTGTTGATTCTTTCAAAAACTCTTGAGGGAATGTTGTGAGATGGTGTAATATATAGTGCCTCTGAGCCATATCAATATTTTGCTAATACCAGCAACTTGCCAAAGAAAATCAGTGGAAACATTAATTCAGTATGTGGCAGGGGCAAGGGGGGTGATGACATTTTCATATTTCCTCCAGCCAGATCCGACTTGTGTTGACAAGATCAACACACTTTATGTCTCTTTCACAAGGCTTCATAAGGCACAAGGACTCTCCTTTCTGTAATTCCGTGGACCACTCAATTTCTGTGAAAATCACTGGTCTTCTTGGTTTTCCTTCTCTGCAAAAACAAGGAGCACAGTGTGAACATATGACCTGAAATTCCACGAAACACACAACAGTTAATTCGAAGACTATTTCAGGTCTTTGTTTTCACTGAACTGAGTAAACACTTTTAACATAGATGGTTACATGTCATTATAATATGGAGAATGTCAATAGGCAATTTTCTAATCAGGTCTCTCCACTTCAAAACATACTGTATTATCCCATCTTACTTCCAGGAATTTTAAAGCAGGTTCTGATAGATCATTGGACTGCTGAAATGGGTCTGAACACCCAGTGTTTGGTTCCTAGAATATTAATATTCTACTCTAAATTTACATGTTAATCTCAGTATCTAAATTGTGTAAATGCAAACTGAATAATGAAAACTTAATAGCTGGAGTATCTGCTTTGTGGTACTACAGTCACCATGGGGAAGGAAAGAATACATTTGTCATTAGGTTTTTCAAATTCAGGATCAAATATGCAGCCATACTGAATAGTTTTGCCTTCTTTTGTCTATGCTGAAAAGAAAAATCCCATGCCTAAAATGGTTGAAAATAGTCATAAAATGATAATCAGTGTATCAAGTGGTTGAAGGAAAAAGCAGGAATAATTATGAAGATGTGAGGATTATTTGTTCTGAAAGTTTCTTTGTAAAACCGTTCAATTTTTAATTCCAAGCAATACTTTTCATTACAAATTAGTCATTCTTTCACAGAACCATAAAGCCTTGTACTCACCTTAAGTAACATGTCACCTGATCTAAGTCTGTGCTCAAAGTCATGTTAATTATAACTTCAATATGTCTAAATAAGGTTTTTTTAACTTAGTCCTAAGGACCTCCAGTGATAGAAACACTACAACAGCACCAGGAAATCTGTTCTGGTTCCTTACAGTCATCATTGTTGACCCATTTATCCCACTGTTTAACCCAAATCTTCCCTGCAGCAAATGTGCTGTTCAGCTTGGACAGGTAGAACAGTTTTTCCATTTCCCTTTAAGAAAAGCCTTTACAAATTTTATCCCCCTTCATTTTTCTTTTTCTGCAGCTGCTCAAGCTTCCCCTGTAGATCACATTGTCTTGGCCTTCGAACATCTCTGTTATCTCTCATCATTATGGATCCATATATACCCTGAAGCATGGTGCAAAAATACCCTGTAAATGCCCAAATACCTTGCTACTGCAGTATAGAAGGAAAATACCATTTATTATTCTCAAATCTTCTGTTTCTTTCTGTTGAACCTGTGTTCTTTTTTTTTTTTTTAATTATATTGCATGACTCACGTGGTCAGCTTTGCAAACCGCAATGAACTCACATGGTGTCCTAGGAAACTCTTACCCACATGACTGGCTCATATTCTGCATTCGTGCAGCAGCCAATTCAGCCTACATGCAGAGTAGTAAATTTGGCACTAAAGGATTTGTTGCTGCTTTGAAATGTCATCCATTTTTTTCCCTCCAAATTCCTCCCAGCATGTAAGATTAGTCCACATTCTCACACAGTTATCCTGTGTACTAGAAAGTCTAGATTCTAGCTCTGTTACATATAATTAAAACCAAAGAAAACACAGAATACTTTCAGAAAGTTAGAAGAAATGTGAAATACTTTGTCTTTGAGAATGAACAATTTTTCCCCAGTATTTTTGGTGCTGAAAAAGGAACCCTCAATTTAGGGGAGCCTCCATATACAAATTTACAAAGCCTCCTTCCTTTCCTACTCATAACTAAACTTGCTTGTTAGCAAGGGCAGGCAGATGTTCTCTGAGCTCTCTTTGGCTTCCACAGATGGAGTCGTCTTTGCACTTCCAGGTTTCACTCTAATGATGCTGAGAAGCTCTGAATTTGTTCCCTATGAATTGAAAATGAGACATGGTACTATTAATGGGGTAGAGGGTGCAGGAAGTTTGCAGTGTGCTACAAGCATGTTTGCAAGAGACCAGTTTCATTATTTCCTCATGTTTGCTATGTCAGGGTTTAGGGTTACAAAATTGGACAACCTCTGAAAAATTTAAGTGTGGAGTACACCTTTAAATTTTACCAAACAAAACCGGTGTGTCAAGACCAATGCATCAGCCTTGTTTTAGTAACATTCGTATTCAGAGGAGACTGGATAGAGGAAAAATTAGATTTAAAATAGCAAATATTCTCTAAGTACAAAAACAATCTGTGGACACTCTGAAAACTTTTCAGAGGTTTTCAGATAATAGCAGAAATCCATTAAGTGGGATATATTTATTAACTAAGCATTAGATAACGCATATCTAAAGGTATTGTATTAAGCAAACCCCAAAACAAAATAAAAATTCTGGAATAATGCAGTAGCTTGCTGACAATAAGTCAGTAAACAATGAATTTTGGATGATGCCAGAACAATGGTATTTTTTCCTGTAAAACAAAAGACCTCCCTCAGCAGAAGAGTGGATCACAATTGTTCTGCATCTGCTGACAATGAGATGTTATATGGAAGAGTAAATCACTTCAATATCCATAATCTGTTAGTATTCAATAGGAAAAGATCATTACCTCCCATTTTACAACCACATTCTTTTTGTCATTCTAACTTTGCAAACATACTCTGTATTCAATAAAGGCAGTCAATAATGTTCGTTACTGATCCCCCTTGTGTCCTGGTCAACACAGGATACCTTGTGGGACAAAAGCAGGCAATTAGAGGGTAGAATGATGGCTGACAAAAACATTCTTGGCAGATTACGCAGAATGTGATCATTGTCAAATGCTAAAACAGTGTTTTTGTGAGTGTTATGAAATCTTATCTAATATAGCTGATAGCATAAAATAAGCAATAAGACACATAAAATTGGCATGGATTATGTATCATAGTTGATAATTTCAGTACAAAATAGAAACATTCAATTTAATAAAAGCTTTTCCTATTTATGCTATCATTTTAAGTCATCTTTTCATTTTCTACTTAAAAGCATATGCTTACCAATAGAATCCACATTAATAGTATGAAAAGGAAAAATTAATAGAATGAAAAGCAGTTATGAAGATTAAAAAATCCCCATTAAAGTCAGTAGTCAATTGACAACTAGCTAAGTTTTTCTACCAAAACTCTTCTAACAGAAATATGAAACTGTGATTAAATTTTTTTGTTCTTGTAACAAACACTCATTTCTGCTAACATATCTTTAAATAAATTTTGTCCTATAAAGCAAATTTCTATTAGGGATTTTTCTTTTTTTCTTCCCCAGGATCTGAAAGAAATCTGGATTAAAACTGAAGCAAAGAGGAAAGACTAACTGCTAAAAGCAGTTCAAGAAATGTAATGTGACATGTTCTTTTTACTTCACAAAAAACTCCCAAATTTTTTCTTGATGTGGTGGTTTCACCTCAGCCAGAAGACAGGCACCCACACAGCTACTCACTCATTCCTTCTCTTGCCTTGTGAGATAGGTAAGGGAATAGGAAGAACAAAAGCAAGAAAACTTGATGGATCAAGCTAAAAATATTTCGACAGGTGAAGGGAAGAGAAAGATAAAAAAGATGTGACAGAATGGCAATCCCTTACCACCTCCCACTAGCAGACTGATGCTCATTGCCACTTCTCGAGTGATGGACACCCCGTAAGCCAAAACCATTCCCTTCCTTCTTCTACCTTCAGTGTTCATTGCTGAGCCTGACATTAATGGGGTATCAAATATCCTTTTCGCCAGCTGGCATCAGCTAATCTGGCTGCGTCCCCTCCTAGTCTCTTGCCCATTACCAGCCTGCTCACTGAGTGAGTGGAGTGCAGAGTGGAAAAAACAGAAATCCTTGTCACTCTTCAGTGTTCAAAAATGGCCAAAGGATTGGTTGTTACTAACTCTGTTTTAGTGACAAATCCAGAACAACAGATGCGAACAATCATATGATAAAAGAATGTAATTGTTCTTGATAACATATTCCAGAATGTTGCATGTATCATCTGGGTCTTTAATTTCTACCTTAGATAATTATGACATTGACAACTTCAGTAATTTTTCTTTTCCTAAAGTAAGGCAAAAAGCATCTTTTTCACTATATATTCCTGTGTGCGGCAGCTACCTGCAAATAATTTTTCTCTGTGACAAGAGCCATATACAAACATGAAAAACAACAACTGTGTATTCTTCCTTAGTAAAGAGGGTGCTTCTTCTGCTATGATTCAGCTCACTTACTCACTACCTGTCTGGACTGAGGTCTCCAAGCACTAGCCTTTGCTAGACAGTGCTGAGAGGAAAGAGCTGATACATAATGATGTAGAGTTGAACATTATCACCCAAGAGTATCAAAATGACTGTCGAAATGGCCTTTAACAAATTAATGCGTCTATATAATAAGAATGACAAGATGGAGCCTTGTGGAATACTGAAGGTGTAACTGCCTACAAATACTCTTTGTCAGTTCTCTCAGAAAAGGACCACATTTTCCCAGGATTAGCAAGGGCACTAAAATCTTATTATGACTACTAAATAGCCAACTGATAGATGTAAATGAGTGTGATACAAGACTTTACTTCCTTACACAGATCAAGGCACCCAGGCAGGAAACTAGAGTAAATGGGCAGCTAGAGATCCCTAGCCTGACTTCATCACATCGTCATCAGATAAATAAAGTGGGAGATTTCAAGTAGATAGGTAGGTGGGAAAGATGTCTAGGGAATGAAAGAGGTAGTTTTTCTGCTTGTGATACCACCCTCCTGTATGCTGATCTTTACAAGGAAGACAAATAATTCCTGAACTCTGCAGAATGTCAAACTGCAATGTACACATACCTTTCCAATATTATATTTACATTGTCTAAATGTATCATTTAGAATTTATTCCTAGCATTAATGTCTGTCTCTTTATAATGCAGTCATGCTCCGAAGGATTGAGTGATTCTTAGTGCTTCAGTTACTGAATTACTCCCTCTAAGGACTGGATTCCTACAACAGATTGTTGTAGTTGCAGCTTCTTCAGTAAGGTGCCCATCATTTTGTACTTGATGATTCACTGCTCTCTCTAATTTTATCTTAAATCTTGAAAAATTGTTATTTAATTGTAAAAGTTAAAATATTTATTTCTTTGGGAGTCATAAATAGTAAGTCAGCTTCTGTTACAATACTGCAAGGTGTATATTCTGAAATATTCACCTTACTATTCTTTTTAAAATGACCCTGGTTTTGGTATATTCCAGTGGTATCTGTGGGACCTCCTCTTCTGCTTCTATTTGCAGGAGATCATTCACATAAAAAGAAGACCAGAATTAACATGATGTATATGTAAATTTATGGCATCCTGTATTTTGCACTTCAGTTCTAAAACAGTGAAATACATGTTAACAACACACATTCCTTTTTTCAACAATTAGTACTCTTAGCAATTTGATTTTTGTTGTTTTCCAAGAAAGAATATTGTAAATATAAACCTAGTATCTACACTGTGTTTTACTTGGTGCATTTTTTATTAGCTCATCAATATTCAAATTATGATATTTGCAATTTTCTGAGATCTCAAATCTATATAAATGGAATGCAAGCAGAATTCTCTATATATTTTTAAGCAGACTATTCTAGCCTCTTTTTTTACTCTGTTACCAAATTCTACCACTTAGTTACATAAAGACTGAGAAAAATCCATAGGCATTGTTTTAAAATCTTCACATACTGATTAGAAAATTTACTAATGCCGTAATTTTCTTAAGATAGAAGGAATATCCACAATTTATCTACTTAAAAATATTAATTATTGAAAAAAGGAATATTTTTTCCATTTGGTCGGGAAGAGAAGAAGAATCCATTGTAGATGTTCGTATAAAGACGACAATCCGACAGGCCACAAAACTATCTTGTTAACAAGAGTTCCTTTTGACCAGAGTCAACAGATATATGAATGTAAGGATAGAAGATGAACAAATTACCCTTTTCTCACAGTTGAAAATGAGAATGACAGCATTACTTGGAATGAGAGCAGAGAGGATTTTAAAGAAAAGATAGGGAATTTGCTTTTGTCCATATAATGCTGACATACAGAAGGGTGGTGTTGGAGAAACAAAATGAAGTGCAAGAATATAGTTCCCTAGTTCTGGACTGAAATACTGTTTACAGTGCAAGCAATTTAGCAATACAATATATCAATTACAGTTTCCTTTTATCCAAAGACTAACTTGTCTTCCAGTGACTTAAGCAGCTTCTCTTCTAATCCTGCCAGTAACAAGAAGCAATTTATGATGGCAGTAAAGGCTCCTCAATGAATTACTGCTTAACAAAACATTAATATATTATTTTGCTAAAAGATTGGTAAGAAAACATAACAGCTGGGTGGAAGACTAGATTGTGAAATTTGGGAAACTTTTATAACATACAGTATTTATGTTTTCTATTTTCATATTTTACCTCATTTGCTACTGAAATGATTGAGTGTAGAAATTCTGTTTGTGAATGGACACCATTCTACTCACAAAATTAATTTCCACTGATGCAAATGCCAGCATAAAAATATAAGGTTTCCCTTGCCACTAGGCCACCTGAAATCAGATGTTTATATGTCTGCAAAATATATGTTAGTAGCTAAGTAACACCTGTCAATTGAAACAATGACAATAATGGATGCAAAATATTCAATGAAATAATGGCAGTAATAAATGTAAAATATTTGTTTTGCTGAACAGTTTATATCAAACACCTGAACAAAACTTTCTACAAGTTTGATTTGCCATGGAGTAGCACAAAAGTGTTTTAATAAATACATTGCCTGGGTACTGAGGAGAAAACTATTGCTGGTCTCATTATAACACCTGTCCTGGGAAATTTCAAATTGAATAGGAATCTTCCCCAAAGATCATATTTTTATAGGTAATCTTTCAATTCTGTTAAGTGAACATAATGCTTGAAAAACGCTGGACCTGACCATGAGCTCTAATTGATCTGCTTTAGGATCCTTAGGAGAAATTATTTCAGAAACTTAGCCAAACTCAGACTTCCAGGTGTGTTTGTTTAGAGCCTTATCTTTACTAATGATGAATTCTTGGTAATACAAACAACGTTTCACTGTGTTTTTTGAACTCAGAGTATAAGCAACTCAAGGTCACTAACAAATGATGTGGCAACAGTCCAGCAACCCCAGTTCATTATAAAATAATATATTAAATATGTAAATTATGCACCTACACTCAGTTTCTCCTATTTTGAACTTGAGACAGCTTATTATCTGTCTTGAAGATGTCATTGGGCAGAGAGTCAAATGATATAAATTAAGATAGTGACATTGATATACTCCATTGATTTACTTTACTATGGTTTACTGCCTTTAAATCTTCAGGATTTTGTTTTAACTGGTCCCAAATGTAATAATGTATTTCTAAAACAATGTTTCAAGCAGTGGCATTGATCTTTTCATATTTACATTCTTCACTTCTGGCAGCTGCCCAAGGAACTCTTCTGAAATTGCACTGACTAATTTGGAACAAAACTACCCAATCTCACCTCCATTTTCAAGCCAAGTGAAACCTGAAGAGATTTCTGACAGCAGACACAGAATGTTGAAATAGGAGAAAGTTACTTCCTTGTGGCTAAAATGTTTAGCTGAGCCAGTACTGGTATAAAGGAAGAAATTAAGCTAAATGCACTGCTATTCATAATTTGGGAAATCCAAAGACAGAGGCAAGAATAGAATTTTAAAAACACATTGAAGACTTTGTAGAAATGTTTAGTGCCTGTTTTTTAGTATTGGTGAAAAAAAGTAATTTTTATTTAAGTAAAAATATAATGTATGTTTTCTACAATATTTTACTGACTTTATTGCTTGTACACACTTAAAAGAGAATCCAACAAAATGAATAAAATCAATATTTCTGTAAGTGTTAGCAAGTGTTGACAAGATTGAGCTCAAAACTTTTCTGACACAAAAATTAGAAGAGTACAGAGTCAGGGAATGGGCAGAACAGAGATGAACAGCCTTGAAGAGTCAGCCCAGCAGGCAGGTGTGGGTCTGATACCATGTCTGCTGCTGATGGGAGGATTCAGTGCTCAGTAAATAGTTGCCATGCCTGACGTCTCAGCTTCCTTCTTGGCAGCAAAAACTGCATCCAGCCTGCCCTTTGAGGACTTTGCTTTGAAAAAGTAGTCATAGACAGTGTGCTGATTAACTTCTCTTTTTCTGCATTTACACTTTTATCAGCTATTAAAGAAAAGTTGGTTTATTGCATTTTCAGAGATAAAGATTCTGCCAAGCTCTGGAAGAAGAAATGAGAGATAGGAGAGGCTACAAGGAAAGAGGTGTTATGGACTTGCCCAATGAGTCCCTGGCTTATGTATCACTGGTTTAAGCTCTTAGGGCACCATGCAATGACAGCTAAAGAACCAGTCTCTGTTTTTCCATACCTGTTAACAAGCACAAACACAACTTTTGAAATATTCATGCACTGCCCAAACACACAGTGCAATAGGTTATTTATGGTCATGACCCAACTCTGGGCAAAAAAATGGGCTAACTTAAAATGTATAAAATAATTGTAAATTAAACTGCAGCAGAGGTGACTCAGAGTATCACAGGTTCTGCTCTGTGTTTGCTGTAGCAAATCAGAACATCCACTTCAATAAGTATCACCGGCAGTGGATGTCTTCTTTTTCTGCAGATGAATCCTGTCATAGAGGCACATTTAGCCCTATGAATGAAATATTGCCAGAAAGAGATAATATTAGAAAGACATAGTTTAGAAGAAACACATTCTTTCTTGTCGAGGAATTCCTTTGTGTTTCTTGAGAAAGAGTTCCTCTGTGCTCTCCCAAAATGCAGCTGAGGGTGAGGACCTACTAGTTTCATTTGAACAAGACGAATATAGCAATGTTGAAGGCATTCTGGTATGCAAGAGGTTTCAGTCATATTACTGATTTCAAATTCCAGAAAAAATAACTTTTAAAGTGGTATTCTTATAGCCAGGTGAAATATAATTCACATCCCTCACAAAAAAAAACCCAAACCCAAACCCCAAATCAACAATGAATAAATCTGAACTTTTAGCATTAAGGTAAGATTCCATTAGGACAGAAAAATATATGACTGATTTCAATGTAGACACCAATTACGAAACATAGTTATAAAAGAATTACCATAAAACAAATCATCACTGTGTTCTGATGTTCCAAAGATGAGTGGCAATGCTTGCTGAAGCAGAACATTGTTGGAACTTCTAGCCACTGTGTAGATTGCTCTAAAACCTGAGAAAGAAAAATTTCATTCCTTTATGTCCTAATAAAGGTATTTTTTTTTAAATGTGGCTTTATGCAAAGCCCCGTGGGCAGCAGGGGCGGGAAGGGATTCTGCCCCTCTGCCCCATTCTGGTGAGACCCCACCTGCAGAGCTGCCTCCAGCTCTGGGGTCCCAGCACAGGAAGGACATGGAGCTCTTAGGGAGTCCAGAGGAGGGACACCAAGATGATCAGAAGCAGGGAGCACCTCTTCTGAAAGGAGAGGCTGAGATAACTGGGATTGTTCAGCCTGGAGAAGAGAAGGCTTCTGGGTGACCTAATTGAAGCATTTGGTACCTGAAGGGAGCCCAAAAGAAAGATGGAGAGGAATGTTTTACAGGTGAATATAGCGACAGGACAAGGGGGAATGGCTTACTGAAATAGGTTCAGAATAGAACCTGTTTAGATCAGATACTAGGAAAAAATTCTTTATTGTGAGGGTGATGAGGCCCTGGCACAGGTTGGCCAGAGAAGCTGTGGATGCCCAATCCCTGGAAGTGTTCAAGGCCAGATTGAATGGAGCTCTGAGCAACAAGGTTTATGTCACTGCCCACGGCAAGGAGGTTGGAATGAGATGGTCTTTAAGGTCCCTTCTAACCAGTCTTTGATTCTGTGATTCCATGAGAATGCAATATGCAGTTCCCTTTTCAGTTATTTGACCGCAGATACATAAATTTTCTCACATCCATGGTTTGTTACATTCCTTTTTTAATAAAAATCTATGACTAAAGGTATGTTCTAGTACCATTTACATTTAAAAAAAGTTTTAACCAATTTTTTATCTAAGACCTATACTAATACGCAAACCACGCTGTCACTGGCATGTACTGGACAACTTATCCTTGGTTGCTATCTCTTCTTGCTGTAGCAAGTTTTTCGAAGCTGTGGTGAAATTATCTTTAGAGACATGCACTAAAAAAGCTAGTTTCTCCTGTTGATCATATGTGCTTTCAATATATGGTGAAATCATGGGCTAATAACCAGTGCCATAATGGAATGCACCATTCACCTTTAGCCATTAGGTGTTCTTAGGCCTTTAAAAGCTAGAAATTACATTCTAATAGAGAACTGAAAGGCACCTTATTCATTGAACTCCTTTTTTTCTTTTATAAAGCAAACACATGCTTTCAATTTTGTTATTGAAAAAAATGCTCCCAAATAAACAAAACTGGAAAAAGAGAAACATAGATTCTAAGGCATTTGTTTTATAAAATAAATAAACATTTTCCTAAATACATTATTAAAAAACATGTTGAGGTTCAACTCAACTTAAACTGGCTAATCAAGTACTGATTGGTAAGCAGATGAAGACCATAGTAGTAGCAGCAAATTAGGTATTTCCAGAGTCTACCAATGTTTGTAAACAACAAAGCTAAACAAAATAGTACTGAAATCAACAAGTTACTTTGAAATGTGAATTCAGCCTATCACACAGAATATGGAAATGACACAATGACAAAGCCCTGGCAAAATGTTTCATTTTTCTCAGCAGTCCAATTTGGAGCCCTCTCCTGGAACTTCCAAGTGTAAGGCCAAGTGAAATTTCATTAACTTTGTACATTTGAGACCTTGTGCAGTCATTTCTACCTCACAGAATCAGTCTATTTCTTTAGTTTTTTCACTTGATGTGAGTCACATTATTTTTATCAGCTCTTCTATCTCAAATAGTCAGATACGCAACAACTGTATTATTTTGGCAGCTTGTAAGGGACAGGCGAAC
>VZTG01001100.1:0-147833 GCA_013397845.1 Melanocharis versteri
TAAAAAAACCAAAACAAAACAAATGAAAAACCACTATCTTTTCCTTATCCTCTATTTTACCAATCTTGGGTGAATTTATTCCTTGCCTCTGTATTTGGTGTCTAAGACACAATACTTAAGGAGAGGAGAAAACAAGCAGTAAACATGAAGGCAATAAGTAGGAGAAGAAGCAGGGAACTCCAGCAGTATATATGGCCTTTGGAAAACAGTAGCTAGAATTTCTCATGAGGAAAAAATACTTCCAAAAGCAATTTTCAACTCAGGATTCCTTCATTCACAGCTGCAAACCATAGCTCACAGATCTGTTACACTGTATACATATCATGAAATTAAAACATCTAAAGTCTTAATTTTTCACTCTGTTCAGATACTTCTATACGCCACAAGGAAGCAGAGTAGCATCATTGCTTCCTCTGCACCAGAAGGGTTTGTGCTACCTGCTGCTGCCAGGTTAAATGTCCTCTCGCGATGGTGGCTTTGCCAGTGTAAAGAGAGAGTGGTGCTGTCTCCTGTGGTTTGGTGCTCATGAAAACATTGCCCTCTCCTGCCATGTGTCTATGCTCATTTTAAGTTTGCCCAAATTGTGCATTATAACACGTGCAGTCATATCATATAAACTAATAGTCCATACCTTTATGGTATGGTCGTTTACCTTTATCCAGTGTATGGATAAATCTCCCTAATGTCACTCGAGAAATCGGTCTTTTGCGGGAAAAATGAACAAAATTGAAGAATTGACACAAACTTTACTACCAGCATAGGCCTTTTTCCAAAAATTACGAGATGATATTTTGATTTTGCAGTGTCGCTCAGTGCATATAACAACAAGTACATTTCCATGGATGCAGTTATTTAAACAAGCAGAGTGAATGCTTTCAAGCCTTACACGTGTATTTAACCATTGGTATTCATTAGTAAATGCAGTCAAAAAGAAGAAAAAAGAAATTATCATCCCTACTAGTTCTAGTAACTCTTAACTATTTGAAAACTGGTAAACACTCTTGCAGTGGCAATGGATTTTTAAGCCAGTAATTTGAAGTGAGAATGTCATAGATCTGTAGTGGGCTTTCAGACACTTCAATTATAGAAAAGAGGGACTAGGACTGCAGCCATGGGAATGATGCTGAACAATAACAATTGTGGTTTTCAGATTACAGTAAGTGCAATTAGACCACATAAATATACTGGTCCAGCAGTGCTGGGTCAATCATATAAAATAAATTTTTAAATGAAGCCTATTATGAATGTACAAGACCAGAGTGGGTATTATTACCAGCGCTTTATTAATTTGTTTATACAAAGCCTTGTTTAATGGAATGCAGACGGTGCAGTGGAGGACAGTTGGTTTTGCCTAGTGCTGCACTTTGAGGTGAGTAAGAAGCTTCTGGCCAACTTCAGTGAATATTAGACTAAGCTTATAGTGCTTTCTCCTTCAGCTCTGTTGTTGCAGTGGCATTCCCACTGGAGTCACTGAGGATGATACATGAGCACAGACAGAATACAGATTGAAATACTGGACTATAAATTGAGTGCTGACAACACTAGGTTCCTAGATTTTTCCAAAATGAAAGGATTATTGTAGAGATTCTGAGATACCAGCAGTACCTTATCCCCTTGGGACGTAAAACATATTATACAAGATAACTATCTGGATGGAAGAAATTGTATATCTCCTGTTCTTTAGAACTATTAAATATCTAGATTTCTCAGATTGAGGTCTACTGATCAGATCAAGTAGCCAGCCACCTCTCTCTCCTCCCACTCCCTTGAAATAATGAGGAGAAGAAAGGAAGAAAAGTGAGAGATGTATGAAAAATCATGGAAAATGGCAGACTAAAAATCTGAAGCACCTTGGCATCAAAGTGGCTATATAATTTTGGCAAGGCTTTACTCATTTAAAATACTAAAAGTGGAAATGAAAACATTTTTTTTTTTCATGGACATCTTTGGATTGTTAATCACAAAAGAAATCAAATTGTAACAAAAACTAGCTCAATACGCCATTGACTATGTCAGTTTGGAGTTGTTTATCTTTAAGCACGTATCCCAATACCTAAGGAAATCTTTCTGATGTACCAATTTAAAGGAATATCCAATATCGTAGTTTAGAATGGATATCTAAAGGATGCCTCAGATTTTAAAAGGAAGTTTAGGGGTGTACCCACATTTTTTAGTTAGAATTCCATTCAGTGATTGGCATAACTGAATGTCAATAATATAATAATATAACTGGTGTCACTAACACCTATTGCAGAGGAACCCATTATTGGCATTTGTGGAATTCTGGATGGGACAAAGGGGAAGAGAGAAGCAGATATTGTTTTGTTTCATTTTAATTTTGATTTGTTTTGCTTTAAGATTAAGGAAAAGAACACCTTATACTGCTACATTACTCTGACAATCTAAGATACATTTTACCATTAAAGAAAGGGTACAAAACAAATTAGTGTCTCCGGAGCAAACTTAAATTCAGGATTAGACTCAGTTTAAAGATTTTGCTCAGTTTCCCTAAGGAACAGCAGGACACAAGCACGATGATTCTTTCTAAAAAATAAAAGGTAAAATTTACTGCTCCTATTTTAGACCAGGCTTCTATCAAGCATTTTACTGTTTATTGCCAATGCAGAGGGAGTGCTGCAGTTCCAGACAAACCAAACTAAGACATACAAGAATTCATGATAAAATGCTCAAATTAACTAAATTATTTCTGAAAGCAATTACTGGTCATCTTAAATAACGACCCTGAGCCCATGCAATAGACAGATAACTGTCATCAAAAAGCAAATTCACAATATTCATTAAGGGATTTATGGAAAAGATGCCTAGATACAATTGGAAACACTGGGGACAGGAACAATTATGTTTTGACAGCTAAAATTCTACCCAGGTACTATAGTCACAGAAAGCGTTAGCCTAAATCCCATCAATTTCCTATTTTAAAATCATGAATGTCATAATCCTTGTTTAACTTCTAAATAGCCCTGGAAAAGTGAACATAAACCAAGTCTTTTTTGCCTGATCTGAAAGCGTGGGGAGAATGAAGATTTTTACACGGTCACTAAGAAGAAAAATATGAACTTTGTTCTCCACTCTCCCAATCACCAGGCAAAACCATCTTCTGCCCGGTGAGAAGCTATGAATCTGAATCTATTCTGGACAGGCAACCTTTGAAAGTGGCCAATCTGTGCCCTTGTTGGATGTTAAGAGTCGCAGAGATATTGGTTAAATTGTTGAAACTCCTGCTATCATTGTTGTGAAAGAAAATTACTTAGAAACCCTCAGGAAGGTGTTCATGTCAGACAATAGATAACTCAGTAAAGTTGAAGAGATACCGGACAGGGCTCGCCTTCGACAACCAACTGGTTATAACAGTAGTTTTCATTTTGCAGCTGTATAAATAAGGTGTCTAATTCTTCCCAACCATCAGAAAAAATCATGAGTATTTTATTGTGGGTCTGGGCCCATACTCTGGTGGTGAACATGGTACAAACACCTGAATGTACTTAAGTTCGCACTGAGTTAGTGTAAAAAGGATCTGGCCTATAAATTTATTACCTTAAATGCCTAGTTCAGCGAAATGGAATGTCTTTATTACATTTAATTGAATTGGAGAGAAGAACAATTAACAGATGCTTATTTTATCCTTGCCTAATGAACAAAGTTCTTTTCAAAAGTAAATAAAATTTCAGTTTAAAGAAATCCACTAGATATCATTACAAGACTCCTAGGTGAAGCTTTTAAAGAATAGACACTATAAGAATTGAAACAGTAGGATTAAAGACATGGATGGTGAAAGTATTTTCTCTCTTAAATACCTTAACTTCTTCTTTGTTTCCTGATTCACTATTTAATTGTTGTATCTTCTGTGTACCCCTATTTCTTGACCATACCCAAACCTAGTTTGTAAAGGAAGGGTTAAAATAGGTAGAAAATTAAAAGAGCATGCTATGACACANAAACCTTTACATGAATTTCCTGCCAGTCTCCCTGCAGACATCCTGCCTTTGTGAGGCAGCACAAAGTGTTTCTAAGACCCCATCTATTCATGACCTAGAAAAGGAGTGTGCCGACCTTCGTTTAAACTTGGCAACAAGATGTTTTCAGATGCACTTGTCCCTACCTAAGCTAAAAAAAGAGCACAGCTTCTAAACTCAGTGGGTGGAGGGCTGATAGGTGACTGAGCCACCAGAGGTACCACTGAGGGTAGGCAGGTTCTCTGCAGGGCTGTGCTGAGGTGTCAGACGCCTTTGCTGCCCATCGGAAGCAGCACCGACACACTTCAAAAGGGACTGGTGAAGACCTGCACTGTCAGAGGGCTTGATCAGAGATACTGTGGCAAAAATACTTGTAGGTCTTAAGAAACTTTGCCAGTCTCTTTTAAGCACAAAACCACACAATGGCAGGTGCTCACACTACGCTACCCAACACTGTGGCACTACAGTCTGGTCTTGGAGGGAAGGGAAAAAGCATTTTGAAAGATTATTGAAGTGAGTACCATCACAACTCTCCTGGAGACCAGGCATAAAAGTACAGTCTGCTTTCAAGCTGGACTAAGGCTGAAGTTGTAACTTAGCTTGAAGAGAATCAGGTTATTGGATAAACAGATCCAGCTTTCAGAATCAACACCTTACCTCACCTTGTGTGATATAATATCTCCAGCTGTTCAATCCAGCCCTGTAAGACCACTTACACTTTGTGGAACATTTTCTTAATAAAATCCATTTGGGAGGGTTCTTACTCTCCCTTCCTTGCTTCTGCTTTAGGAGCCTGAACTAAGCACACATTTGTTTCATTTTGTGTCATAGGAGATTTCTTTTAATTTTCAGAAAACAGTTTAGAAAAAGCATATTTTTCACTTTCTGGAAAGCTTTGTCCTCCTACTGTGAATTCAGAGAAAGTGGGACAGATGTTGATTGTTTTCCCCCAAGATGAAAAAAAAAACCAGCAAAATAATAAAAACTTGTTGAACTATGGCATAGAAAAAAACTGTCAATAGGAAATCTAATGTTGCCTTCACATTCTCTAATTTTTTCTGAATGCTTTTATTAGCACCCTTTTTTATGAGAAGTATTCTCGTGGGTGATTTAGAATTCTGAGGCATTCAGAGTTAACAGTTGCAAAATGAATAAAGGAACAAAACAACACCTTTCTCATTTCTTGTAATAGAAACCAAATTGGGGGGGGAGGGGGCAGGAAATGGTAGCAGAAAAATACTGAAGTAGAATACCTATATTTTCACTCACTAAACATTATTCCTCTGAGGACAAGAAAATTCAGTTCTTTCTCCTTTTTTTTTTTAATAAGACAGCTAACTTTAACAAAAGTGAATTCTCATGTAATTTTATGAGATTCCACTCATATTGAGATAATCATAACCAACATGAATGAAATAATCTGAGACTATTACCATAACAATTCTGAATTCACTTCTCTCAATAACTCCAGTTTATTAAAATCCTAGCAATATATCAAAAGCTGTTAATCATAAGAAAAAGGTACATATTTTCAAAAAAAAAATGCTGTCTGTGTCATCTCACATAATAGACTACATTGAAGATAAAAAACCACCTGCTTTAATTATTTAAATACAGACAGATTTTTTATTTTCAGAAGGTTTGCTGCCAATAAAACTATCCTACTCTTATATGAAATATTTTAGGCTGGTTTGTGCACCAAATCGGTTTTTCATCCAAATTTTCTGTAACCTCTCATTAAAAGCAGCATAGTAGGGCACACAACTTAAGGACAATGATCTGAAAGAAAGAAACTCTTTCTACATGAGGGAAAGCTATTTTGATAAATACTATAAATCTTGATAATAATTGTCCCATTTTCCTTTCTCCTTTTGGCAGATTTTTTTTTTAATTGCAGGGTACAGACTGGTTGTCACACCATACGTTCTACCCACTAGAACTCACTGAAAAAATTAAATTATCATGTCACATGATGTCTTCGAATTGTTCATCTATCTCCATAGTTTTGTTTTTTTTTTTTTAATCAGTAGATTACTGAGAGAGCAGAACCCCACTCATATGCTTACATTCACATTTGGAAGAAGAAAGAGAAAAAAAAAGAAAGTCAAATAATTCCTTGGAAAGACAATAAAATGAAAGTGAATCAATTAGAAGCAAGATTTTTGTACGGTCCACCTTTTATTTTTCTCCCTGAATGCAGCCAAAAATATTAAATTAGGCAAAATTTCATAAAGAACTAATTACTGGCTTTGACAACATAAGTGTTCAAGCAGTGAAAAAGGACAAATATTACACCTGCATGCTTAAGGTCAGCATATGTCATGGACCATATAGGAAATTGTTTGATGTAAGTACAGAGGTACTGAACATGTTCAAAAAGTAGTTTCTTCTCACTTACCTACATAAATCCACCGTTTGGATTCACTGTTTCTTAATGACAGTTTCAGGCATAATTATAATAGCAGCTGTATGTATAACCTGCTTGTGCAGGATCTGTGGCCCATGGAGTTTAGAGGACTTTTTTTGGGTGGTTTGTGGGATTTTTTGTAAATGTTAAGAGGTGTCACACTTGTATATAAATCAACAACTCAATATGCCAAGGGTAGAACAACTTCTCTATTTTAGCGAATTCTGCCCATTCATTTCACAAACATTAAATACATCTGAGTGCTGTTGTGCAGTGTGAAATACAAAATATGTAGAGAGCTGAAATTACCCTTTTTTAATCGGGGCTCTAACAGGCAGCCACAAGCTCAGGAATTTTGCCCTACCACCTCCCATTTTAGAAGCCTTCAGGCTCAATGTTTTCTTTGCTTTGGGTTTGCCTTCCTTTCTCTGTAGCTGAGGCCTGTGACCAGTTTTCCCACCCACAGATTCTCCTGGGCAACAAATACGAAATGTGTTGTCTGATTTCTTTTTTCAGTGAGCAAACCCATGTCTGGTACAGTTTGAAAATGGCCCTTACCAGAGCTCTTGTTTGCCAGAACATTCTGGAAGAAAAGAAAAGAATGGGACACAGAGGCATCTCTTTTCTCCAGTGAAGCTTTGCTCTATCCTTTTGCAGTTACAAACAGATCTTTGAATGGTGTTAAGGTCAGGAGCTGAAGAAGAAGACAACTGTCATCTCAAGCCCCCTCGCTCACCTACATGTGGTCATTTACAAACACATCAGTAAAAAGACAATAATAACTGTGCACATTTTGCTCATCCACATTTTTTTCATATATCTATCCAGCACACCAACATACCCCAGGCTGATATACAGCAAAAGGGAACATTTTTACACAGAAATGTACTATAGGTGATGTGCTGCTCTTGTGAAATATGTTACTATCTGTACAAAAAGTCAGCATATGGTTCAAAAAGACACATTTTCAAAGGGAAATAACTCTTATTTTAATTATTCTAGCTATTTCTGATTTCACCTATATATTAAAAAAAAAAAAGGGGAATAATACTTCAGAAAGGGAGGACCTCAAAAAGAAATTATCTATTAAAGCTGGCTGCTCCACTGCTAAAGATTTTCTTCTAATAGCTGCTTCCTGAGGTAGATTACAGTGAAAACTGCAAAACTTATGAATGGTGGGGGTCAGGACATCAGGTAGATAACAGAAAACACACATTTATGATTTAAACTTAATGAAAGTAGATTAATAACTTGATTCCCTTTAATTATTTTTTTTTTTTAATCTCTGTCTTTCATAAACATTTTACCTTACCCAGCCTTGAGTTAAGAGTGACTTCAAGGGATTAGGATGAAAGTCTACTGACTTCTAAACAGAAACTTCAGTGATTCTTCCCTAGATGCCTACTATATTCAAGAACAAAGTGCGCCTTCAGAGTACTTTGCATAGGGAAAGTGGAATGCAGCAGTATAATAAACAGAACGGCATCAGGGCATTGAGAAGCACACTTAAATACAGAAGTAGTAAAAATATTTTTCACATTCTGGCATGAAAGAAGAAATAAATTCATCCTCTAGATAAACAGGCAGATAGCTGAGCTGTCAAAGTCAATTCTTTTCCAAATGCTTCTATTTGCCTTCAGTAAAATGAGGGGAGTGGGTGTGGGTATAGGGTGAAACACTGCTCTGAATTCTCATCTGGATTTCTTAGGAAAAAAGGCTAAAAACAGAGAAAAAAAAACCTGCTACAAATCTTCCTTGGCAAAATGTAAACTGTTATACCGCTATGTCAAAATCTGCTTCTCTTCAAGACTGAATGAGTTTTAGAATTTATCACAATGCCTTAAATTTAAAATTCAGTAACGGGATTGGTATTATTTGCTAAATATTATTCTGTGTGAGGAAGGATGTCAGCTAACAGGAGATCAAACCCGCCTTCTCCTATAAACCTCCATCAAGGACTCTCTTCAGAAAAACCGTAAAATTCTTGAAGATTACCTTTGCATAAATTTTGTATTTTAAGAAGTTTTTCTAAGCATGAGATTCAGTTTTAATAGTTAACCCGGTGACACGCAAGAATTGAAGTTATAGTAAATTAATATCTTTCTTAGCCTTCAACTTCCCGACTTCCAGTTGACAACCTGGGTAAAACCATGTTTTGCCCAATGTCCTCATTCTGGATGTTCCCGTCTCTGCATTCTTGCTCAGCTTCATGCCTGATCCAATCACTCTGCTCATACGAGGAACAAACAAGTCTGCTCACATTAAAAAATTATTATATAGGTCTAGACTTCCATTAAATTCAGTGGAAACTCTAGAAAAATTACTCTTCAGTAACAAGAAAATTTTAATAAGAATCAATCACAGTAGCATTCCACATGTGCTCTATTTTTATCTATTAACCTAATAAGATATAATATGAGCTGTTTTACAAATGAGTAGGTGCATTAATAACTGTCCATATTAATCTGCAAAAGCTAATATTTGATTTCCTATTTCCTGAGGTTTTATGAACAGCACATATTGATTTGTGGAGTTGGTGACTATAGTATTTTTCTCATTTCTTGCTTTACATACCATTATCTACCAAAAGCCAAAATGTGCTCAGTAAGTGTTCTGTGGAGATCACTTCAGAAATTGTATTTAATATTCTTTCCTTGTACCCTTGTACTTTGATTATTTAATTAAAAACCTCTTTAAAAATCAAGCCAACACCCCCCTAAAAACCGAAACCAACAACCACGCGCACACACACACAGACAGACACACACACATAAAAAGAAAACTGCTGACAAGATACTACTGACTTGTTCAACAAGAAACTCAAAAAAGTTTCCATAACATCTTAATTATCACACTTCATTCAAATAAATATTTTATTATAGTAAGAATCAATAAATTAAACAACAATAATTTAATAAGTCGGTTTTAGGTATACCAGATGAAGTACAAATATCACTGAGGAAAGGAGCTTTAAAATAATCTTCCCAGAGAGAAAAATCCTTACTAAATACTTTTTTGGGGGCGGCCTAATGACAGAAAATAAGGTAGTGTGATCACACAACCGTCTGTCAACGTAAATTCTAACTCGAAGATACATGTACGATTAAAAATATATAGTTATCCTCTAATAATAAAAAATAATAAGCATTCTTAATTAATTGGAATTTCTTGATCTTATGCCCTGATTTTATGTTCTACCAACTAACAAGCCACATCCTTAGAAAGAAACACACTCTAAGACAAGTGCCCTGCTGAAGCATAAGTTGTTCTCTGGGAGACGTGTTGTGCTTCATGGTATCAAAAGTGATTGATTGCTTTGCCCTCTTGCAGTGACTTCGCGGCTAAAAGTGCATGTGATCATCATAAGTCATTGTACCAAATGCTTCTTGTAAAGTCAAACAGGAATCTGGTTCTCCACTGAGTACACTTTGAAAGAGCCCACAGAGCTCTGAGAGCACTAAGCATCCATCAAAAGCAAACAAACAAACATAAAAACAAAGGCTTCGGTTTGGATATCAAAAATGTAAATTTTTCACTAGACACATGAATATTTCAGCAGTGCAAATACATATATTTAATGCATTTATATGTCTATATGCAGGTAGACGGGTGTGCAATCATGTCATACATCTGATTTACTATTTGACGTGTGTTTAACTTCAGATATAGAAATGGCCTCTAGTCAGCAAGTCATTTTTACTACTCCCTATGGGAAGATAGGAATATTGTTTTCTTCTCTATTTGACAGCATTTAGCATTTGCTCAAAGTTATCAGATAGAATTTGAACTTTGGACAAGGTAGCTTTTATTTTACAACCTAAAGGTAAAATCTGAAAGCAAGAATTATTCTTTTTTCTTTTTCCCCCCATCCAGAAGAGATATACCATGAGATTAGTAAGAAATTAAACACTGGGGATTTCTGACACTGACTAATTTCCCCTTTGGCTGCATTTTGTAAAAAAGTTACACTTTTACTGAAGATTTAGAACAGATGAACCATTTAACGCCAGTGTAATCAAAATGAATGATAACTCTGGAGAGTAGAGTTACATGTATTCAGAATAGGAGCGTGACTTTTTTAAGACATCTGCAGTTTTCTTGTAGCTTATTAATCTAATGTCACTGAAGGCAATGCCTCCTATAAAATAAGAAATATTATCACTCAGTTTTAGTATATTTCATAGAATTTACTGTGTAATTGTAAATACATTTAATAAGTGGTTGGCAAATTAGAAAATTTTACCTTACATTACCATCTATTTAAAGCCATGAATCCATTCAGTTGGTTACATATCACATTAGTTTTAACAAAAAAAAAAGAAATTTACTATTGCAAGATAGTTCACTGGAATGAACAAACAAATGAACATGCCATTTAATAGTGCCCTATAGCAAAAAAAATTTTTTTCAGGTCCACGTCATAACTTCCATTGTTGTTATGGTATTGTTTTTTCTCATAATGACTACCTATTTTGTTGTGCCTAACATAATACATCTAAACCAGCAATATAGCAGCACTGGACTTGAGAATGCAGTAGACATTACTGCTGCAGGAAACAAATATACCACTACCCCCCCCAAATCTACGGCAAAAATGTTGGGACTAAAAGCTTGAAAAATGTGGTTCCTCTGTTTGAAGCATAGAGGTTAGTACAGTTCTGAGAACGCTACTACTCCAATATGACATGACCGACACAGGTTTTCTCCTTTGGCTAATAAAATGATTATTTCCATCATGTCTCCTTCCTCAACCTGGTTTGGCAACACCTATTCCTATTGCTCTTTAAATATTCCTGTAGAGGACCCTGTAATACACTTGTTAGAAAAGCAAAGACATTTCCATAAAACAGTGGAAATGCTGTCAGCTTTCTATAAAACTCTAACAAACATACTCTTTTCCACCAAGTTGGAGAACACACAGAAGTAAAGCATCCAATAAAGTCTTCAGGATGCCATAAATAACCAAGAAGGACCTGATCTTAAGCACTAACACTTTGTGTTTTATTTTATGCTAATTTGAAAGAAACAGGATTATAAGCCTAATGAAGAAGACAGAACCATAGACAATTAATGAAGCTGATAATTTTTTGAGGGAAAAAAAAGGCAGCAAGAGAGGAAATTAAAATTTTGGTTTTAAAATGTTAGTTACTTTTCTCCCTTATCAACACAATGTTCACCTAATCTTTAGTATGCAAACTTCAGTGAGAACAAAACAAAACAAATTGGGTTATTGGAGATGCCATTTTGTGTCTGTAGGTTAGTTTAATTTAGAATTTCATAGAAAGTAATCAGAAAAATTTCACACAAAAGTTTTAACACCAATGTGCCCTTGGGGACTGTTCAACTGCTGGTATCTCCAGTGTGGAGGTTACTTCTCTCTCAGATCAGCACTGGTGACAGATGAAATTATCTGATTTTAGTGCAAAGGGAGACTTCTCTGTTTAAACCACAGGGGTATTGTCCTCTGCATTTCTAGTAGGGATGTTATAATTTGGCTTCCCGCCTATCTCTAAGTCATAACTCACAACACTGAATAGAATAATTTTGACACAAAATGTAAAGTCTATTGTATACTGACATATAAATGTACTTTGATACACATTCCTGTCAATGTTAATGATGATTTTATTAACCATATCCAGTATGAATCTTACAACAGCAAAAAGGAGGTGATGCAGACAGAGTAAAGGAAATCCTTATAGCATATTAAATTACTCCCAGAAATCTTTAGTTGCCAAATTGCTTTTTCAGTAAGGGCTTAACGGTTAAGTCAAAGGAGATCATTAAGAAAACATGAATTGTCACCATGGATAAAAACAAAAGGAATCTGCCTTGAGGTGAAAAAAGATCCTTTATAGTTAGTATGAGTTTTGTCTACTTTTATTTTAAAATATTAGCCCACAAAATTGATATATTAAGGATATACTTGCCCAACAGGATTATTTCTGTGGTGTTCCCTAGAGGGTCAAACTCATACAAAGGAAAGGAAGAAGAAAATCTTAAGCTATGGATGCTTCTTTTGGCTGTCAAAGTTGACACGAAAAGAGAAAAAAATTGGTATTTTTTTGGCAAATGCTCAAAATCAGAACATACACACACACATACACAAAAATCCACCCCCTCAACCCCAAACCATTACCACCTAAAAAAAACCCCCTCAACTCACACTCAAATTTGCATGAATTTTCATCCTAAAGTTAAATTTACAGAAACTTATTGATTTGTTAAGTGCAGAGAGGGGAAATCAGGCATTTCTAAATGCTACCATCCAGAAAAAAAATACTATCAAGACAATACAGTGGCAATATATTAAGACAATTAAAAGACATGGTCATCACAGACTGAGTAGAAGTTTAATACGTTATTTCAACTCCTCAGTTATTTCAGGCTCTACGATCCTGCGAAAGAGGGTGTTGATTCACCTTCTCAAAGTTAGAGAAAGATGAAAAAGACCAAGATAAGGTGAGTTTTAAATTTCATACATATTCATAATTAAAAAAAAATACCTATGGAAAACAAACTGAGATATTTGTCACTCTTTCCATCCAGTTTACATCCATATGAAACTAGGGTCCCATCTTCTACAGCCTGATCAAGATCAGAGAATCATAGAATGGTTAAGGTTGAAAGGAATCACTGGTGGAGTTATCTGGTCCAAGCACCCTTCTTGAGCAGGGTCATCCTAGAGCACTTTGCACAGGATTGATTCCAGATGGTGCTGGAGTATCTCCAGCAACGGGAGAATCTATATCTCTGAGCTATCTCTTCCAGTGCATGGTCATCCATGGAGTAAAGAAGTTCTTCCTGATGTTGAGGTGAAACTTTCTGTGTATCTCTTTCTGTTCATTGCCTCTTTTTCTATTGCTTGGCACCACCAAGATGAGCCTGGATTCATCCTCTAAACACCCTCCCTTCAGATACTGATAGACACTGATGAGGTCCCTCTCTCACTGTGCTCTTCTCAAGGCTGAACAGGCCCAACTCTATCAACCTTTTCTCATAAGAGAGATGGTCCAGTCCCTTAATCATCTTTTTGCCCTCCTTTGGGCTCACTCCAGAAGCTCCGTGCCTCTCTTGCACTGAGGATTCCAGACCTGGACACAGCACTCCAGATGCGACTAATCAAAATAGATGAAATAATGCTAACTATTATTCACTCGTTATGGCTTAAGTCCTGAGACTTAACTTATACAATTTCACAGCAATAATTTTGATAAGAAAAGCCATATATTAAATAACCCAACATTTTAGAGTTCCCTGGTTTAATTTAGGAGTTAATTATTCTTCAATACGATCTTCTGAAGATGGCAATATTTCTGGTTTATGCTACTGAATCCTGGTCAGTTAAGTTTTGCTTGCTCCTACCTTAACTTTCTCTGTCTTTCTCTACAAATCATTATCAAGCTTAGAAAAAGAATGTGCTAGACGTGAGCCTGAACTAATCATATTAGTTTTTATTTCCTTTAAAGAGGTAAAACCAGAAGTGTTATTTCTGTCTCTTGTCTGCAAAAAGGGAATAGACAAACAAAACTCCCTCCCAAATGTCTTTTTTTTTTCCTTTAATCTTTCTTCAGTTACTGTACAATAAGATTTTTTAGAAATTGTCCGTTTTTTTCTGACCAGGAAAACTAGGAAAGATGCGCTTTCTTTTTTTTTTTTTTTCCTCCTGAATACTGTCATTATTCACTTTAAGAGTTCATAAAAAATGTTTGGGTCACATATTCACAGTTAATATATATGAACGTAAGTCCCTTGAAAGGATGTGGTTTGTTAACAAGGCCCTATTTTCCTTGCCCTTCTCCCTGCACTGCAGATAAGGTGGAGACTTCTGCAATGAAAGAAAATATGACATTTCACAAGGGCTAGTGAAAACATCAAGCAGAAGAGAGCAGCTAGAAGTAAAAATGAGTATAACAGATATTGTGTGGAGAGGGGCTAGAAGGAACAATGAGAATAACAGATACCTTGTAGAGTTTTCTGAAACCCATCATTCACATATGTAGCAGGAAAAGGGGAGATATGCTTGTAATTACTTTGTTTCTATTCTTTCTTTTCATTCCCTCTTTTTTTTTTAATTGCTGAAAGCTCCTTATTTCAATTCCTGCTCTAACAAGAACCTAGCTTCGTACAACCAAAGCCCTGTGATGCACAGAATTTAAAGACACAGTGGAATCAGAACCATCTCAAACATTTAGGGACCACATCTCTCTCACTGAAGAAGAAGATAAATTAATGTCTTGCCTTTAGTGCACAGTTCTCTTCCTGCCTATTGATGGAGGAGGGAAATAATAATTAAAAAAATTCCTATTTTCCACCATAGAATAGTTATTCTCTCTGGGAAGACCCCACCTCAACCTCACTCCTTCCTTTGCAGCCCATAAAATTCATTCAAATTCACCTTTTCTTTCTGTCTCTCTAGCTGAGATGATGAACTTCTAGTCAAGCACATTCTGCTACATTTAAAACATACGATTTAAGGGTTTTCATCTGTGCTGGGTAGCCTCTGCTCACAGCTCAGCCCCACACAGCCTCTTGCTCAGTTTCCCTCATTGGGATGGGGAAGAGAATCAGAAGGGCAAAAGCTAGAAAACTCATGGATTGAGATAAAGATGATTAAACAGGGAAGGCAAAAGCCACACACACAAAAGCAAAGCAAACCAAGGGATTAAGTCATTACTTCCCACAGACAGGCATTACTTTTCCAGGACAGCGGGGCTCCATTGGGTACAATAGCTACTTGGGAAGACAAGTGCTGTTGCTCTAAATACCCCACTTTCTCCCAGCTTCTATTGCTAAGCACAACTATGTATGGCATGGGATATAAACTAAAAATAGATATATAAAATTATATAATCTTTTTTAACATATAAAGTTTTTTTCTTTAATTTCAACTCAGATTCCAGCATTCTGCCTGGATATTTGAAAAAAATATCGTCTTCTATGGGACTATATATATATCTCCTTACAAGAACCTGGTACCGCAGAATATCCAGATAAATTTAATTCCTCTGAAATACAGTCTTGAGCTTCTCTTGAAAGCCACACTAAGAAAACACAGATGTGAAGTAACAAATTCAGCATAGCAGCAGCTGGGCTTTTGAAGCTCAGCAATGTCCATTTTCTTCAGAGATGAATGAGGAAAATTTAAAAATTGACTAAATGTCTGACACTTAAAAATTCATTCTGCTGATGACAATTCCAACCTCTCTTTCATCAACAGTAAATAGAAAAGAGCATTATTAGTAACTTGATATTTTAGTGACAGTTTTACTTGCAGGCATTAAGTAGTATTAGCACACTTGCATCATGATGTAGCAAGGTATAATTTAATCTGCTTTAGTCAGTTGAACACACATGTGGGGGAGGAACATTTTGTTGTTTTTCTTTCTGTAAACATTTAAAAGGTTTCAACTGGTGGATTCCTTGCTATTCAATCACCTGAGAGGGCTGCGCACTCTTGTGGTTTCTACTGTCTTCTTGTGTGTCTCTTCATAATATTTTAATTGGATTTTGTTTGTGGTTTTTTTAATACTGCAAAGCATTAAGGGGTGATTTTGAAACATGACATGATTGTGTGGAAGACTGTAAAGTGGAAGCTCATTATATGGACTTTCATTAGCCGCCAATAAAAAGTTTGCAGATCACTCAATCAGTTTTCTAGGCACTCTTGTCTTGCTGCTGACACCTGCTGATGTTGCTCTACTTGCACAGAGCAGCACTGAAGAAAGACACACAGTCTCCAAGCGACCATCTCCATTTTCTGACCATCTAGGTCTAAACAGAACAGACATTTCACACTGAGCAAGCTGGTCCAACTACACACTGCCCCACACAAGTGAGACCTAACAATGAATGCCATCAGAGGATGAAGAGGTAGCTTTTGGCAACTGTTGCAAGATACACAGCAGAAGAAATTGGGTTACATAGATTTATAACTTTTTGTCTCACTTCTGATTTTGAGCAGCTTTGCTGAGCTCTTTTGTTAGTCACTTGTTTTCCTCCTTGCTGAATGCTTAAGGGGTCCGGTACTAAGGAGCACAAGCAGTGATAAATGTAAAAGGAGCTGTTTTCCTGGGGATCTGTCCTACTGATACAACACAAATGTGTGACAGAGATATAGGATAAACGCACGTGCACTACAGTTAGTTGTCAATTGCTTAGGAACATCATCTTTCTGGAATTTTGCTGCCACTCTGAACTTTGCCGGCTGAGCTGGCTAATGCCTCTGAAGTACTTAATGAGAACTGCAAGTTCTGTTAGAGATGGAAAATTTCTTACACAGTTCTAATGACAAGTCATTACACTAATTGAAAGGAAAACTGAAAAAAAAACCATATCTGTAAGTTGTGGACTGGTAAAGAGTCTAACTTTTGCCATTATTTTTGCATTACAACAAAACCAAAATATTGCACGTTATAAAAAGATGTATCTGGTACTTCAATTTCTTTTGTGTAAAACAACAAAGACAATTAGGGTCAAATTGGTCAGGGTTTTTTGGGTTTTCATCCCATTAGTTTCTCTTTTTCCTGATGTGATTTATTTTTCTAACAGTTAGACTTCAGATACAAATATGTGTTAGGAAACTGGTCTTTAACCATATGAACCTTTACATATACATCAGATTTCAATACCATAAAAAACCCAAAATCTCTGAACTTCTACAAGTTAATAGAAAGCAGAAGAAATTCTAAGCTTTTTAGGAGAAAAGGCATTTATGCTTCTCTCAAGTAAGTAATAAATGCATACAGTTACCATTTTCCTCATTTATTTTGCAGTGTCATAACTACATTAAAGAATAACCAAAAAATAATGGAAAAAAATCTCTTTAGTACAGCTGAGGCTGAATTGGGCCAAATTGCTGAAATTCTATACAGCATGTCTAGGAAAAAAACCTGTAACATTCAAGTACTTTCCTCCCCTCTGGTATTCTGTGGGGACAGGCAGTTTAAGTAATGTACCTGTAACATCATCTGAAGTTTGAAATTCTGATTTAATAAAGTTCATGGCTATCTCATCTCATTGCTTTGTCTACTTATATCCAAGAGTTTATAGTGAAAATGGTCATTTAAATTCCTACTTTAAATTCTCAGTTGCCATAAAAAAGTATTTTGAAATACATAACCGAAATATTTGGTGAAGGCAAAAAGAGAGGAGAGTTCTTTAAAGTTTCACTCTCTTAAGTAGGTCTGTACAAACTAGCTAGAGAAGGTGAATTATCTTTGAGGGGTTTTCAGTAATTTTCAGATAAAGTTCTGAGAAAAAAACTTTGCAATAAGTAAGTATTATAAAATCATTTTACACTGACCTGTGCTGGCAGCCCTGAGAGTCTTTTTGATTCATTTTTAAAAGAAATTTATTTCCTGCTGCAAATAGATGAGAGCCTGCTCCAGAGAGAAACTTCCTTTAACCTGGTAAATAGAAATGAGATAACATATTGTTTCAATCACCACTTAAACTCTTTGTGTGGGTGGACACAATGCAGTTATGTACAGCTTGACCTGGAACTGTTGCTCTTGAAGATTGAAAACAAGTGCACCACTTAAAGTCATATATTTTACCAGGTAGCAGCAGCAGCCAGATCAGGGAGGGTCCCTTCAAACAGCTCTATATGGTGACAACAGACCTGCTTCTTCTCTCTTATCCAGCAGGACTCATCTGAAACATCTCAGACTGAATCATGGAAGCTACGATGGGGTGAATTCAGAGAGGTTAAGCCTGGGGTGTATAACAAGGGATAGAATTTTTGTAGCTACCATTTTTCATCTGATTTTACAGAGCTTTACATTTTGATACTGTAAAGCTGGGAACCCACAAAGGCTGCTGCTCACCTCTGTATGGCTGCCAGGTGTATCTTCTCAGAAGTACAGCTACACCAGGCTTTCTTATTCTGCCAACTGTTCCCTTCCTAGTATGAAGACAGTACTGAACAAAGACCACCAAGGTTTATACCTCAAGTTTGTAATATATACACTGTTCTCCTACAGTCACAGTCATGAATGCGAGGTATAGCATGGGAATCACCAGTGAAGAAATTTGTTGCGATTGCTGAGAGTGAGAGACAGACAGAAAGGCTCCCAGAGCTTCATGGAAACACTTTCCTCACTGCACAACGTGAGGAGAGCCAATACACCTGGGAAAAACTCCTGAAATCTATTTATGCACATTGAGAAAAGCTGTTGTAATATTTTTCATAGTTTGATTTTCAAATAAATATGAGGTAGAAATCGAAAATTACCTAGCCAGTGGGCTGAAGCCCACTGAGAGAATCACAGAATCATTACGGTTGTAAAAGACCTCTAAGATCTTAAAGAAAAACTGCTAGCCTAGCACTGTCAAGTCTGCCATTAAACCATGTCCCAGAGTGCCACATCTACAGGTCTTTTAAATACCTCCAGTGTTGGTGACTCAATCGCTTCCTTGGGCAGCCTGTTCCAGTGCTTGACTACCCTTTCAGTGAAGAAAATTTTCCTAATATTCAATCAAGATCTCCCCTGGAGCACCTTAAGGCCATTTCCTCTCATCCTGTCAGTTGTTACCTGGAAGAAGAGGCTGACCCCCACCCCAATATGGCCTCTTTTCGGGGAGTCGTAGAGAGCAATACGGTCTCTTCTTCTTTTTCCCAGGCTAAAAATCCGTAGCTCCCTCAGCTGCTCCTCATAAGCCTATGCTCCAGACCCCTCACCAGCTTTGTTGCCTGTCTCTGGACACCCTCCAGCACCTCACTGCCTTTCTTGCAGTGAGGGGTCCAAATCTGAACACAGAATTCAAGATGTGGCCTCAGCAGTGCCGAGTACAGGGGGACAATCCCTGCCCTGCTCCTGCTGGCCACGCCATTCCTTATATAGGCCAGGATGCCACTGGCCTCCTTGGCCACCTGGGTGCACACTGGCTCATGTTCAGCTGGCTGCTGACCAGCACCCCCAGGTTCTTTTCCACCTGGCAGCTTTCCAGCCACTCTGCCCCCAGCCTGTAGCACTGCTTGTGGTTTCGACCCAATGGCAGGACCCAGCACTCAGCCTTGTCAAACCTCATACACTGGGCCTTGGCCCATCATTCTGCTTTCTGCAGATCGTGCTGCAGATTCTTCCTGCCCTCCAGCAGATCAGCACTCCTGCCCAACTTGGTATTGTCTGCAAACTGACGCAAAAGGAAATCAGGTTGGTCAAGCAGGACCTTTCCTAAACCCATGCTGGCTGGGCCTGATCCCCTGGTTGTTCAGCATGTAACAAGTGATGGCCGTTAGAGGGAGAAGTTTGCCCACGGAGAGTGAGGAGAAAAGGGAGCATGAAGAAAGAAAGAAAGAAAGAATGATCCAAGCGCTTCAAAAACTGAACGGAAGTTATTCAAAGTGGATAAGTGAGAGAGGGGCCACCCCAACAGTCTAAGTCCAGGGCCATCTGTACTTTGCCTTGCTGAAGCTACTCACCGAGTTTTAGCCCAGTGCTTATGCCATTCCCAAGGATCTAGATTAACAAATCCTGGTAACTAAAATTAAAAAAAGCCCAAAAAACCAAAAAAACAAACAAACAAGAAACAAAACAAAACAAAACAAAACAAAACTCTTCAAGGAAAAAAGAGCAAGTAACCTGCAGAAAACATATGAAAATGTCAAAAGTACATGTCAGTTATGGGAGACACTGAAGGTGTGCATGTGTTTTCTCAGGTTCAGTCACTGAACTCAGAGTCACCTGATTCAAGGCAGCAGAGAAGCCTCAGATCATGGCCATGACACAACTGGTTTGTTACAATCCAAAGCTGTTTGTCGTGGATACTCTCCTCTTCTTCACTGTCAATATGTTTTCACTAGGCACCAACTCTTCCGTTTTGTTGCCCTTTGACTTTCATATACAGGGTCTACATACGAGTAAGTCTACACAGACCTACAGAGGAGAAAACAAAAATAATTGAGGGAGAAAGGATCAACTCTACCAAAGTGTAATTAATTTTTCATAATATGGTCAGCAAGACTTGCCTACAACAGAAATTTTCTTATAAATTAGTTAAACATTATAGATAATATGCCGCCTGTAGATAAAAAATGGCTTAATAATCACAACTACCTAAAGTTTTGATATTTCTTGTACCAGTGCAGCAGTGTACTCAGACCCTGCAAAATCCATCACCTGTCCCTCCTCTCACCTCATTGAGCTACCCAGGCAAATTGACCCTTCTTGTATAAACATTGAGATGAACAGCTGTTCATTTTCCAACTTGCTATTAAGTCATTTTCCTAGGGAAACTTTTTCCTAGAGTAACTAGGGAACTTTTGCCTCTCTGAGAATACAGTGGATGAGAATGCAGCAAGAAAAAACAGCCACTGACAGCAACATGAACACTTATTTCCCCAGAAACAGCATTATGACAATTTGTCCCGGAAGAAAACCTTCAAGTTCTGAGAACAGCGATGGCCAGCACTGATGATGATAGTTTTTATAAACTGCTTACCAGGGTATTCAGGGCCATGGATTAATGCAGTACTCTTATTTATCTTAGTAAATGTCAGCTTTTCAGGGCGACACTGAATGAGGGTGTGTGACCCAAAGGTGTCTCTAGTAAAACTGAGAATGACCTGTATCTGCATCTAGTCAGTGGGAAAAAGAAAAAACAAGACGGAAAACCAAATAACAAAACAACAAATAAACAAACAAATACCCCAAACAACAAACCTTTGTGGATAGCAGTGGGAAGAGCAACAGAGGGTGCAAAATCTTGAAAGCCTGAATTATCCTCAGTGAAAACCATGGTGGATATTCTGACCTACTTTGCATCAGGTCTGTAATCCAGACAGCTACGAAATGGAAGTGATTCACTGGACTGGATGCAGAGTGCAGAAGCAGTTCCCTTTTCACCTGTGTCAAGGCAAGAGCATTAAGGCAGGAGTACCTTTCAATTAACAGAAATTATTGATCATTCCTATACAGAAAAAATGTGATCCTGCAACAAGTACAGGCTATCAAGAGTGATAATTATCTCATTACCAGGCAACTCCAGCAACTCAGCTATACTTACATATTTATGTGTATCAAGGGTATCTAAGACACAGCTGACACTAGCACCAGCTAAAGTCCAGGCACACAAAATAACCACTGCAGAACAACAGCACTACCATCCTAGGTATTTCCAGCACTCGTTGACATGATTTGATAAATCAGACACTAACAGGAGTGAAGCCAAAGGTAAATGGACATAGAGTTATCCTGCAGGTAAACATGACTTCATGGTGTGGTATGGGATAATTGTCACCCTTCTCTCTGTTGACAATATCTCTTGAATGAGACGTTGAGAATGATCAGTAAGGTCTGACAAATAACAGAGCGCTTGTTCTTGTACATAGTATGATAAACCCTGGTGGAGAGGCAGAGACTGCACTTAGATGAAAGCAGAGAAGAATCAAAAAGAAATGCAGGTTGTGAAGTCACAGAAGACAAAAAAATGAAAGTGCTGTAAAACCATAATCGGATCAAAGGAAAACACATCAGTCCTATGTCCATGCACACACGTAGAGTCATTATGCCATGGCTCATCCAGCTGTACAGAGGAGATAAAGGACTCATTTATGCTTTGAGAAATTTGCAGATTCTAGTGAAATATCTGAAGAATCCTTGAGCTGACTTACAGTCAGATGAGTGTACCCTAAATATACCATACCTTTCCTGTTCAGCAAGAATTTCTGGTTTTACCCTGAGAAAGTGATTGTGGAGCATAAGAAGAATTAGGATGGTTTTCAAGTTAAGCAGTAATAAGTATTTATTTTTAACCAACTATTCACAATAGTCCACAATATTCTGTTACATCTTTGGGTCTTTTTGAAACACTACACCCTTTTCTTTCACCTGCATCAAGCATCGGTTCTTTATAAGAGAGATTATGTAGGTTAATGACAAGATGCAAATTTATAGAAAGTGAGGTTCATTTTGAATGGGTTAGATTGAATAAAATTGGAGTAAAAATTGCATTGCCAATGTTGATTGCAGTATTGCTGGAATAGTGCCAAAATACATGCAAAGCACACAAATAATGTTGAAATTTCAAGACTGATTTTGAATTAATTGATTTATTAACAGATAGAAATACGTTTATATCAGATCTTTCAAAATTGCATTGCTAATGATATGTATCAATCTGGCATTTTGCTCTAAAATGGCTAAGTGTTGCTTTTTAAGCTTTGAATGAATTGGGCTCAATGGAGCGATTAGTCAGAAACTAACCTTTTTGGTAACAAAGTGAAATCAGAAAATAGGCAATAGCTTAGTGTTCAAGTAAATTAAAAAAAAAGTTCTCTAAGTACAGACACTTGTAAAATTGCACCTATCCAGCAGAATAATATCTAATTTAACACAGTTACTAAAGATAAATGATTTTTCCTGATCAAATTATATCAGGATGAATAATTTTATACTATATAATTGGTGAGCTGGATAATTCAATAAGCCCATTTGCTATGGTTGACTTCCTTTCACAAGTAGAAATTCTGTAATGAGGAAGGCAGTTTTGTCAAAACAGCTGCCAAATGGCAGTAGCATAATAAAAGAAGCCCATTAATCAGAAAATTAATTAAACATTCTGTGTATGTAAAACCTGCTGCATACTGAGAAAATGTGAATGGCCTGACAACAGCATTTGTAACAGTTTATTCATTGGAGAATTATAGGAAACAACAAGTGTATTACAAAAATATCCAAATACAGCTATTCTACAGGAAGAAAAGGACTCAGTCTCTAAGGTTAATTGGCTAGAAAAATAATAGAAAAAAAAATAAACATTTCTATTCCTTTTCTTACTAATCCGAATATAAGTACTGTGGGGTATCAATCCTCCCTTCTTGTCTGAAGTGGAGAGTACTCCTGACAAATAGTGGAATGCAGTAGTAATGTGGGTGGTGGCTGTCAGAACACCGGCATCTCTCAGAATCAAGTAAAATTTTAGGATGAGTTGGGATCAAGGTATTCCACATCATATGACACTGGAGGAGCTATACAATAATTTGGGATGCTTCTAAAAATAATTTCCAAAGTATCTATACATTTGTTAAAGATTTTGATCTATTCTTGACATTTAAGTTGGCTAATGCTCATTTTGAAAACAACGTTAATTTTCCTCAAATTAGATTATACCTTGAAGCTCAGGCTGATATGGTGGGTTAATGACACTGAGAAGCTAGAAAAACAAACTTTTAGGGGTGGTTTTATAAACCTATGATGGTAGCCACCAAGATAAACATTGACCTCTATTCATTGATCTGAAAGAAAAAAAGTAGGGTAATAATCTTAAATCTAATGTGGCACAAACACAGAGTGGGGCATGTGGCCAGCAAAAATAGATGTATTTTATATAACTTAGTAATGAACAGCAGAATTTTCTCCCTAGGGGGAACTTCATATTATTTTGGGAATTAATGTGGAATTTTGACACATTCACTCCTTTGTTTTTCGCAGAAAAAATCTTCAACAGATGTGCTGCACAACCATTTTTTATGGCAATAAAATGTGCCCCAATTTTCTGGGCTATATAATCACAGAAGATTACAAACATGAGTTCCATAAGCTTCTAATGAGTTTAGACCCCCTCTGTCCTTTGAAAATCAATGAGAGTAAAACAGGTAACAGCCTTAAGCACTTTCTTTATATCTGCATAATTGAGTTTGAAATAAATGACAGAAGTAAACTTCATGGCCTCATGTGCAGTGTCGGCTACTTCTAAATAACATTCAGCATAATTACTTCACATTCTTCACTTCATTTTTAAGTCAGCAATGAGCAGGCACAGAATAATACAGCTGGGAAGAATCCCAGGTCTATGAGCCTCATGAACAGAAATTGCTCTGACTTTAGGAAAGCACGGACTATTTTCAAAAAAGTAGGTTTGAAACGCTCTTTCTTTTCAGCACCAGATGTTCTTTTCCATGTCATGTGTTTGATTTGAAGTAACAAGAATATCTCTGTTTATAGTGGTGTGTCTGGTTGGATGGAGAGAATATCTGAATTATTTTCTGTGCTACATAGCTAACGAAGTGATCCAAGTATTTCCATAGAATCACATACAGAAAAGATTAAATCAGAGTTATATGGAACAGATTAAATTTAATATCGGAATTATATTTTTTCTCCTCATTTTGTTATGGGAAATGATTTATTCATGGGTAGTTTGTGCTTGAAGAGTCCCTATGTATTTTCTCTGAGGAGGTCAAAATCATGCTGGAATAAGGTGAAGTCATCTCTTAGTTCCTATAGAACATTTTACTAACACTGCAGTATCAGAACAACTGGAAGTTGAAAATTAGATTATGAGGGAAAAGCCATTGTGGAGAAAATACTGCAAATACTTTGCATTCATTACCAATAGCTTTTGTGAGCATGTTCCACTTGCAATATTTTAAAACTGTGTCTCCAGCTGCAAAGATAGAATGTTGAACTGAAGCCATGAAAGCCACTGAATCATTCATCAGTTTGCCAGAGGTAGAGTGTGGTTAGATGGCACAGTGGGTTAATGCATAAGCTTTTCAAGCTGGAGGCGAGTTATGACTAGATTTAGGTCACAAGTGAGACACATTCAGTGCTATCAGCTTGCTTTCTATGGATAATTTCTCACCTGTACAGATATATTTTATGATCGGCAATCTGTTCCAAAGTGAAAAAAGATAGACATAACAAGACCACTGCAATTGGGATTAAAAGGCTGTGTAGATAAAGATTCAAATTGACTGCCTACATGACACCTAGCTCTTACCAAAAATTATTGCTCCATTCAGAAAAACATAAGACATGGGCTTCCTCACAAAATACAGAAACAATTAAATGTTTGTTTTTAGAATAGTACTGTAACTATAAAAAAATTTGCATAAAATCAAAATTTATATGAAGCAGGAAAATGAATCTTCAAAATTTACATATTTTGGGATAAGCAAAGTAATAAAAATACTAATAGCACTTAATACTTAAATACAAATACAAAGCAAAAGAAATTACCTACATATACTGATGTATGATAAAGAAATCTCTGCCACTGCCATGCAGATGGGTGCTATGGATAGAGTATAGATTTTTTGCTACACAGGTACCTTTAAAGCTAGAATAAACAAAGCTGTGCTGCTGGAAAGCCAGTGAAGTGAAACTCCTGTTGTGCTCACTAGTTGTTGCAGTATGTTAGAAGACCATCGTGTGGCAGCTGTGTGTGTGCTCAGGGTGTGTGTGGTCTCCTACATGTGCACAGGAAAAGGACGTGGACAAACGGAGGTGAGAAAGTGGAAAACTACTGGCCGTCAAGAATATTGTATGCCTTTTGTTGCTCAAATGTTAGTCTTGGTCTTTTATCTTTTCCATTTCCTCACTCCTTGAGGAAGCCAAGATAGCTACACAGAAGTGAGAAGGACTGTTTTGATGTATCACTTGTAGGCTGGAGCATAAGATATGATTTCATAACATTCAGCTTCAGAAACAGGGACCTTGAAGTCACAGGTCTGGGTTAGCAGAATCATTTGCTACCAGGATGCTTAATAAATACATCACAGTGTCTTGCCTCACATCTTCTGGCCCTGGTTCTCTCAGTGACTTCAACATGGTAATATTTGGAAAGCAACACAGCAGTATAAAAGCAATGCAGATTTCTGAAATGTACTGACGTCAGTTTCCAAAACCAATCTCGGTAAATACTTATTATGTAGGAGTAGTGCTCTACTATAACAGCTGTACACAAGTAACAAATATTTATTTAGACATTTGCATAGTAAGGAGAGCTTTGGCAATGTGGTCATCACAAGTTTGTGAAGTTTTAGGTCCTGAGGGTGAGGAAGACAAGGACTGAATAAAACTCTTGAGAAGAGCAAATCTCAGTGCGCTCAGGAAATAGTGAGTAGAGATCACTTAGGAGTCTGCCTTGCAGGACAAGTGGGCTTGGGAGTGCTGGCAGATTTGCAGAGACAGAGAAGACCGAGAGATGGCAAAAGACAGAGACTCCAAAATGGCAACACAGAAATATCAGCAGTGCAGGAAGCAGAGAAGAAGTTCTGTTGCAACTCATACTGGTAGGAGATAAAAAGAATAACATGAAAGTAATCTGTAAATGCTAGTATAAAGTAAAAATACGAGGAAGATAAAGGGCTAATATTTATTGAGACTTGCAAAACAGCCACCAATGCTACAGCAAGGACCCAAATAGTGGTTGCCTGATTCACCTCAGTCCTCAGTCCCACATCTCTTCTGTTCCACTGAGGAACAGAAATAAGGGAAATGGTGAACTACCGATGATAGAGAAGAGTTGAATGAGGGACCACCCATACAAAGTAGATATAGACAGATTCATGAGATCAGGCTAGATGTATCCAAGGGTGCTGAGAATGCTGGCCTACATGACAAAATAATTCCTATCAATCATTTTCTTAAAACCACAGGCATCAGAAGAGGCCAAGCAATCAGAAAAGGGAAAATATTTTGTCCAACTACAAATACTCAGAAAAAAATAAAGGTCAGAGAAACTGCAGACAATCACCTTTACTTCAGATCCTGGGAAAACTAAGGAAGAGGCCCTCAGGGAAGGACCTCTCAGGAGCATGAAGGATAAGAAGGTGACTGGAAGAAGCTAATACAGAATTACTAAGATTAAATCATACTTGACCAACCTGGCAACCACCTTCTGCAACAAAACAAGTTGTTAAGTGAATGAGGATAGGGCTGTGATGTCATCTGCCTTGATTTTGTCAAGGTTTTTTACCTGGTCTCCTACAACATCCCTGCAAACAAGTTGTCAAGCTCTCTGATAAACAGATGGACCATTATTTAGATAGAAATTTGGATCTAAACTTCCAAGATCAAAGGGTGAATGATTCAAAGTCCCACTGACAGAAATCAGATGTAGAGTCTTCCAGGAGTTTCTTCTGGGTCAGATGCTGTTCAGTGTCCTTGTAAATTATCTCAATAATGGAATTGAATTCACATTCACCAGGTTTTTGGATGACACTGAAGTAGCAGGACAGGCAGTTGTGGTACAAGGAAGAGTTGAGCCAACAAGGGTTGTGCAGAATACTGCAAAGAAACACAAGCCCTGCACAGCTGAAACAGAACAATCACAAACAGCAGGACAGGCTGGGTCCTGTCTCAATGGTGTATTTTATCACTTAACAACAATCATTTGATTCTCTTAGTGAAAAAGAGAAGTGGCGGCCATATTTCTCCTGTATTGTGGCTCTCACCAACCCAATCTGCTTTCCAAGCCACCACTCATGGAGTCTCCATAAAACCAGTCAGGAGAGATGAAAAGACCAGAACAGCTCTGGTGACCTGAGAGACTCTGAACCTGTGACTGTGTGCCAAGGTGGAAGCCTTTCATGTGCAGTTCTCTTTCTGGAGATGTCCCCTCCAATTCAATGATGTTCAGTCACATTCCCATCAGTGACTCAGGCATAAGTCCCAAGTCCCTAAGGCAGATGTACATCAACTTTTTTTTTGCCAGGAGAAGTGACATCAATTCCCTGTTGGAGACTGTTAAGAGATGCAAAGGGACAGAAGAGACCAAGCTGTGATCTGTGAGAGAGAAAGAGGGTGTGTGTATCCTTGCCATCAAGGTACTTTCAGACTCTTCCTTCTTTTAGACTCCTGCTGTCCTGGTTAGTGAGAGAAAAGAGCCCAGGGTGAGGAGTAAAAGGAATCCATCACAAATCAATGTTTAATATGTCCCCATTCATAAGGAAAGAAGAGAGGGAGAGATGAAGAGAGCGGACATGACAAAAGGAATACATAGAAAGGAAGTAAAGAAAAATTATGAAAATCTGTAACAAGAATCTCTTATTCATACACAGTTTTATACTAACCTTTTTTAATTGGTCCCTCCTTCCAATGTCATGCCTAATTATCGACACTGGAAAGAAAGTGGGGACAGATGTATTGCTTTGGGTGAGTTTTTATGTGCATAGTCAGGCAACACTGTAAGTGAACAGTTGTTTTTTATTTAAAATGAAACCCATAAAGATTTGGAAGAATAAAAAAAATAATTCAATGAAGAAACAGAACTCAGAAATTCAGGATAGTTAACACTTGAAAAAGTAAGAGACTGAAATTATGCTGGGGTAACAGGTCACTTGGTTTCCCAAAGTTTTATTCTGTTTTCAAAGTTTCCTAGGAAAAGGGGAGGAAACAAGGCCCAGTAAAAAATATACAAGCTGTTAAACTATAAATAATCTTGGTTGTACTAAGAATAGATACTTAGCATATCTTCGCAATAGTGTCCAGATATGCTCTCTCATGGAAAAAGGCAAAGGGTTATAACAGTTCACTTTAAAACACCTGGATGGAAAAGCAGAAACTAAGAATTTTGAAGAATTATTTTCAAATAGCAAAGAAAAAGAGGATGGAAAGAAAAAAAGCTCACAAAAACTTCTTCACTGGAAGCATATGTAGTTGCATATTAATGATGGCATCTGTTATGTACTGACTTGAGTTCCCTTAACCACAGAATGTTACATAACCACTGTCAGGAGATTTAAAAGGCTTCTATTAATTTGTGATGGCAGCAATTAGCAAGGAGGGTGTTAATATTTACTGGTGCTCAAGCTGTCAATTTCTGACTATTTTTCATTTTTATTCTTTGTAAACTCACACTGTTGTTTACACAAGGATATCACTGCATCTAGGCAGAAAACAAAATTTTTCTTTCTGCCACGAGATATTCACTAGATGAATGACATTTTTCCTAGGAAAAGCTAAGGATATTTCACTCAGAATAAAATCAATGCTATATATAAATCACTACATACGGAAAAGTTAGGAGGTTCATGTTTGATAAAGTGCATTTCTGTCTGAGCCCATATAAGTTTTTTTATGTACATGCTGACATGTGCTCTATGTAATTTGGCAATATGAATATTATGAAGCCTTACTGTTTAGCAGATGTTGGTGAAATGTATCTACTTTAGCAATTTTTCATAAGGAAAAAAAATTCAGAACTGGAAGTTCTTTAATGAAAACAATTTTTTAAAAATAGCTTATCTTAGATGATTTCTCTGCTCAGACTTTTTGTGGTCAAGAGGCGAGGTCAAGTGACTCAAAGCTACAGGACTTGAAGCTACAGGGCATTAAAATATTCTTTTCATGTAAGGATAAAACTCAGCTGAATTGACAATATTTATATGTTCTGCTTTAGGGTTAGTTGCTCATCACATTCTAAAGAACACAGTGGAGGCCAAGAAACAGTACAGAACAACATTACTATTACACGAGGTACCAATAATGCACTCCTGCTATTTCCCCCTGCAGGTGATGCTCTGTAGAGGATAGCACAGACCCTCAGTTGTCTTAAAGTTCTCTTGGAGATGCTATCCAAGATGAGTGAGCTGTAGTTACACCTAGCTAAACACCTGTTCATTTAACTTACCAGATTCAGTCATCATCTAATATTTCAGTCCAGGGTATGGTTTTGAGATAATAACTTTTGATAAAATTACAGTATCATCCAGCATCCTGAAGCACTGGTGGTTTAAAGGCATTTAGAAGTTCACATATCTATTATAAATAAAATATTAATCTATATTGAAAATATTTTTATGTCAAAAATGTCTGCAAATCTTTTATGTGCTGTAAACATATGGAACTGAAGATGTATATCCCCTTCTGGAATTAGAGGACAGCAGCTGAGCTGTATGAGCTATCTTGCATAATGTTCAAAGGAGAGAAAATTATTCCAAGGAGAGCAGAGTAAATTCTGTCAGCTACAAAAAGCAGCTATGGGATCCTTTTTATGACCAAATAAAATAAAAAATCATAGAGGTCTTACTGAAAGACCCATAACACAGAAAAATACATGCAATTCCATTTTTTTCTGCCTTAGTTAAATTGCTAGGTTTAACTGGCACTATCAGAAATTGAACTTTAGATTCTGTAGAACCTATTTCAAGCTTAGCATAAAAAATGCAGTGATCTGTCCCTGTTAGGTCTCCAGGCTGCACTGCTTGATAGCATTAGTTAAACAATACATGCTAAATTGAAAAGAGTCCCCATCACCTGCAATGGTTTTCACAATCTTTATTTAAACATTCTATGTCTTCAGTAGTCTAAGATAAGCAGAAATAATATTTCTTGCAGTTTGTGGGCTTTTTTTGCCCCACTGATAAAAGGCAATAACTTCCAATGCTTAGTTTAACGATCACTACAAATGCCTTTTACTCCTCTGTGCTCATCAGCTGCATGGCTAATGTCAGCAGGAAATTCTGGATAACTGTAGAGTAGGAGGACACCTGGGAACAGGCAGCTAAATCAAACAAACATAATTAAATTGTGGAGCTCATTTTCAATGGATGTTTTGGAAAACAAAAGAATAAATGTGTTTTAAAAGGCTTTAACCAAATGAAGGATTGTCTATCAGTGACTATTAAATTTGGTGGTCCAGATGTATTGTCCATTTCAGAAAATTCCTGAAGTATTTTTTTGCTGATCAGGAATAACAGAGGAAGTTTTCAAATAATTCTCTATTTCTTAAAATTGTTCCTAAATGCCTGCCTATAGTCACCACCAGCAGCAGGATGATAGGTGGCCAAATAAGGACCTTTGGTGTACTACAGACTATGAAAGTATTTAATTCTCTTCCTGGCCCAGGCTCTCTAAGGAAGAATAACCATAAAACAGCAGCTGTTCTCTTGGCATGTACTGCTGCACTGGCTGGGAATGCATCTCCTCTTTACACCTCTTTGCCTTCTTCTTTTCAACTATAGCCCAAAAAGGGGAAGGAGATAGTCACAGCATTAATGGGAGAGATGATAGTTCTCTGATGAGCCACAGAACATGGCAGGGACAAGCTCACAGACATGCGGGATGTTAGTAGTACACATTACATAGTGCTGTAGTGTGCAATATTATACTATATGCAGTATTGAAACAAGATTTGAAGCCAGGGACTCCTGAAAAACCAATGGTGCTCTGACGGGATTGTGGCACTATTGCTCAGGATGGTGAATGGAATTACAAGCCTGAACATCCTTCTGCTCCCAGGGTATTGTAGAACAAAGAGAAGGGTGTCTCAGAGATCTGTCCTTGTTTAAACAGTTCTTGGGGGATACTGACAAGCAAAATAAATTTGTTACTGAAGGCACATACCATTCACCCTAACGTCATGCAGGGATTTAAAACTGGCCATCCTGTATCGCATAGCACAGCGCATGTAGACATATTTTAATCTTATAGCTTTGGTTATCAGTGTACAGGATCTCGATATGGCAGATATAGATATACATATATACATATATATATATACATATATATACATATATATACATATTCATATATATATATGACTCCATATATACTCGAGTACCTCTTGCCTTACCAGAATCTGACCTGGGCAGGCTAATGGTAGCTCAAGCAATTCTGTCTGCAAGGAACTGGACATTCTGGATTGCCCTGTAGACCTGCCCACAGGAAGTTGAGGGGCCAAGGCAGGCATAAAATGTCTATCAATCTTGACAAAAATATTTTGAATGTAACATACTTAACACTCTGTGTTAACAGATACTCTGTTACATGCTTAATTAACTTAATTGACTTAATTATCCCGGTATTTCAGAATCAAAATAACAGAATATTCTGAGTTGGAAGGGACACACTAGGACCATAAAGTCCAACTCTAAAATGGATGGCCTATACAGGGATCAAACCCACAACCCTGGCACTACTGGCACTGTGGTCTAACCGAGACAATTTCAGTGGCAGTTGCACAATTTCTAGGAAGAAAAATGCTAAAAGAATGTATTGGTATTTAGAGGCTAAATCTACAGCTATACAGAGCTTTGTATGCCATCTGCATGAGACTCCAGTCCATGTGGTGCTCAGACCAGCATGTGATCATGGCAGTGGTTTGGTTTCCAGGCCGTGAAGAATTACAGCTAGTGTTTCCCAGGCAAATCTCCAGAGACAGGACACAGCAGGAGTATACCCCTGGCACCAAGGTCTGCTCCTGAATATGGTCGTATCCACAGTCCCAGTGCAAGGCTTCAGCTAACTGGAGTAGGTTCAGGAGAGAGACTCCAAGACATTGAAGGGTGGGGGGGAGGGACTGTGGGGAGGGAAGCTGTAGAGCTTTCTCTGTGGGGTGGGGGTGAAGGGCTAAGAATTGTTCAGCCTGGAGAAGGGAAATCTTCAGGGGCACCTTACAGCAACCCCTCAGTAGCTGTAAGGAGGCTGTTGAGGAGACAGCCATGTACTCTTGATGCTGATGTACCGTGAGAGGACAAGAAATAACTGGAACAAGAGCAGCTGTGACAGGATGTAAGGAAAATATTTTTTCCCCTGAGGACAGGGAACAGTGGGAAAGGCTGCCCAGAGAGGCAGTGCAGTCTCCAGCTGTGGAAGTTTCAAGACCCATCCAGATAAAAGCCCTGAGCAACCAGGACAGACCTCAGAGCTGGTCCTGCTGCGAGCAAGAGGCAGGACTGCAGACTGCTGAGCAGCCGTCCAGCTGGAATTATTCTATGATCTTTTGTTCCTGTAGGTGAGTGTAGCCATTGCAAACTTGATGACATTCACATTCAAATTCCCAATTTAATTTGTTCGAACTTTGTTCTTACTGAGATCAATCAGATCAGATTCTAATATTACCTGACTTTTTCAGCCTTTCTTTCTGTGAAGAAAAAAAGGAAAAGCCACACTGACTTTGGTGTTGATGTCAATGACTCCTGTCCAGAGCACAAAAGTGTCTGGGCAATGTAATGGAAGCTGGTTTTGCTTAGTGTAAGCACAGCTTTTTAAGTCCACGTGGAGGTACACACTCAGATTTGCATCCAGGACAAAGCTGACTAATATGTCTTCTTTCTGCAAAGTTCTTTCTGCAAAGACCAGGATTACAGTCTCAGAAGCACTACAAGGCACTGAGAGTTTCAAGGCACTTGGTGAGGTTTTGCATACCTAAAAATACCTAAAATGGGTTTGGGTTTTTTTTGTTAAGAATTCAGGACAGGTAAAAACTTACACCCAAACCAAACCAAACACACAACCCCCAAAATCCCCCACAAAACCAACAGCAACAATCTAACAACAACAACAACAACAACAAAGTCCTCAAAATATTGTATTGAATAAGGAATAGTGCACATAAAGACAATGGAAATACAACAGAAATTGCATGTTTCTTCTGCCAGTGGATATATTAAACTTTGAGTTTATAGGAAAAAAAGACTTTTTCATATAAAAATGATGACATTGAAAAAACAAGAATCAGATCTAGATTATTCACTGTATTTTGAAACAGTGCATTTCTACTTTTGTTGTACTACTCACAATTTCTGACTTGTTAAAATGAGTTTGGTTTTAATGTTACTATTTCTCTATTGCTTTCTCTCTCCTATGCATTTGAAAATGTGCTCTTTAATACCCCAATAATAGTGCTCATGGATGCTAATGAAGCTGCCTCTTTGGGAAATGTGCTCTCTATTTTCTATTTGAGTGGCAAAGAAAAATTAATTCAGTGGGAAAGGTTTGTAGTGTGTTTGGAAATTGCCATTATTTTATATCTTAATAAAACAAGTGGAATGGAAATTTCTTCTTTAATACTGTCTCCAATTCAAATTCTTTGTTATTTGTTTAATTTATACACACAGGCAATGTGTGCACCCATGGGCCCATTGCCATAATTTTAATAATTAAATAACTTCTGTTGGCTTTAGAAAGTGTATTTGGATTTTCCTTTTTATTTTATGTTCTTTCTTTTTCCACTTAATCTTACAGAAATTTTCTTCAATTCTTACTGTTCACTGCTTTCAAAATGGAACAGTCCTTCAGAAAACATGGTGTCCTTATCCATGGAACAGCCATCTGATGCACAGAGAGTAAGGAACTCAGACAGTCTATCAACAGCAGAAAATCTATTGCTACAAAAAGCCTTTGCAGCCCAGTTTCAGGGGCAAAAACCATTTATTGAAAAGGACAGGTGTTACTGGAATACAGACTGCAGCACACATGTCCTTGGCCAAGAAAGTCACACTTTTTTAAATGCAAGGAATTTCTCTAGCTTGTATTCAAATGAGAATTCAGGAGAATGTCTGAAAAGAATAGAGTTCCATCCTCCTGATTTTCATGGTAAGGCCCTTGTGAATATCAAATGCAACATATCCAGTTTTTTAATGCATGTCTTCTTATGTCATTATTATTACACTTATTATTGGTTCTAGTCTAGATTCTCAGTGGTTGCAGCATAGTGGATGATTAAGCCATAAAATAGGTGTGAGTTACTATATATCTTGACCTTCTGTGAAGCTGTAGGATATTTTAATTATGTCTATTTTATCTCCATTATTCTAAAATTTGAATAAAATTGTCGTATATACAGAAATCAGCACATAAATGTTTAAAGCACATGTAAAGAAATGACTCACAAGTCATTGAGGAGGTAGGATGCAACAGCAATGAAGAGAGTTACAATACTCCGGCGAATCAAAATGATGGCTTCATAAGTTGGAAAATAAATCCTAACTGCGTGGAACACAGAGGCATCTCACAGCTCAGCAGCCCCCTGCACACCCTGGGGCTCATCCCGCTTGCTTTGGTATTCCATCTCCTCAAGGAGGGTGTTTCCAAACTTCCATCACCTATCAATGCTCATACAAAATTATTAGTCATAAAGATCTGTCTTCCAGCATTAGATCATTCAGAAGTCTTCTTGTCAGTCTTTGGAGATACTTTTCACTAAACGTGGGATAAATGTTCTGTCATTATTATTAGCAGTGCTAATTATATATCAGCAAATAATAATGGCAGTACTGACACATTGATACTTGGTATTAGTCATATACTTTCTTATTATCTTATAAAATGCCTTCTCGTCTCACAGACTGTTAGACTTTATTAAGAAGACATCATCAATAGAATGTAAAACTTGAGCAGTCGGAACTGCTTCCTAAGCACCAGCTACAAGAAACTCAACTCCTTTGATTAAAAACTGTATACTGAAACAGATAAGTGCGATGTAGGAACTACCAAACCTTTACCTCAGAACTCAAAGCCTGAACACAGCTGTGCCACACAAATCACTCTTTCTTTCCTCCTGATCATTTTGGCACAGTCTCTTTAACAGTATTACTGTCTTAGGACAGGGGTGATTCGTTGTTTACCTGACATATCAAAATTAGCCAAATAAAATTTTATTTTTTAAGACTTTGGAAAATGCCAGATTGTTCACTAAAGAGGTGCTTTTTTCATACTTAAAAAAATCATCTGCATTGCTGTTATGTTCTCAGAAATAGGTTCTTAGTGATGGGACAGGTACTGACATTATAATTAGTAAAAATTAAGTAAATTTTCTTTTTTTGTAAAAAACACCTTTTTTTTAAATTATATATGAAAACCAAGAGTTTAGAAACAAAGGTTTGTAAAATAAAAATTCTGAAAAAAATAATCTCAACTTGAACAAAATTTATGTTTTGTTGATTACACTGATAATGCTCCCAGTTTCTGTTTTATTTTTTTTAGCAAAATACATTTCATGATGCAAAGTGATTTTTAAGGAAAAAAGAAAAAAAAAGTGTAGCTTTGGAGTGTTAACCATTTCTCTTTTCTTAATGAAGTTGAAAAGACTAGTACTATTTCCTGACAAGGTGTTAATAGATATTGTAACAGTCGGATGGATCAAAGACCTTGGCCTTCCCTCCTAAATTTTAGTTGTGTCTTTACTGCTTTTAGAATAAAAATGCCCTCTTAACTCCTTCTATATCTTCTTTTCTAATCTTTGAAGACCCCCTTTAATTTTTAAAATTATGGATTTTGGTCTTTGTTTCTCCCCTTGGTTCCGTTTCCCTCAATATTTTCCTTCTCTGAGTGCGTTTCTCTAATCTTTCAGCTGCAGTCGTAGTGACTTGCAAAATTTCCCACAAGAAAGCAAAATGGGATCAGATATGCAAATGATTTCACACATATGTATCATATGCATGTACATAGTATATATACACATAAAGTCAAAATATGCCACTTACAGGCCACCATCTTAGTATCTTCCATCTCCCTTTTTGGAGGTGAGGTATTGTAAAGAATTTTTTTATGTCCAATGAGATGCTCAAACATTAGAGATTTCTTACCTTGTTTATGCAGTGCCTACTGTGTTTTGCATTCCATGTAAGGTTCAAGGCAGTAAGTTACACCACTCACATTAAGTCAGATCATATATATACCAGCGATTTTTTACAGTATTCATCTTGTTCCATTGCAGGCTGCATCCATGGAATTTGACTGAATTACTGTGAAAGTACAGAATAAGAACAAAATCAAATCTATGCATCTTGCTTTAAGAAACAGGAATTAATTCTTCATTGTTTAATTATATTAATTTCCTATAAGCCTTAAATTAATATTTAGGAGTCTTCTGTGTCTTACTTTCATTATATGATCAATAATTTATTTCTGATAGCATTTTAAGTAAGGATAGGGTTTTGATTCATTTTTGTTCATGGTTTTATAAGAGTTTACCATTATAAGTGAAAAGGTGTAAGTCTTACTTCATATTTTACAAGCAATTTATAAACTATCAGTCAACTACTAAACTCTAATTGCTTTCCACACAACATACAAAAGTCTATATGACATCGTTATAAAGGTACTCATATTTTCTTCTTCCATCTACTTCTCATCATCGAAGCATGCTATATAATCAAGATCTCTTTTTCGTATTTGCAAACCACTGGGGAAAGCACAATTTTCACATCTGATCCTACAAACATTTATGTAAAAATCCTGAAAATAATCATGGGAAGAAGTAAAAAATTGCCATAAATATTTTCAAAATGTTCAAGTGGAAATATTCATATAGATTGCAGACCTTAAAGTACCATACCTCTTTTCTTTGTCCCTAAAAAAATGACACTTTAAGGAGTTTGACGTTAGAGTGCTTGATCACTACTTTTGTTTTACCTTAAGTGGCTCCATTGGGCTAATGGCCTATTTGCACAATACAGGGAAAAATAGAGCAAATATTCCATTATGTGCTACTGGATTGCTAGGCGATGGACAGCCCTGAAAACTTACTGCTGCATGCGGCAAGTGTGTTTTTCAGTATCAGAAATTTAAAAATCTGTGGAACTTAACTCAGTCCTGTTACTACAATATCTTGTCTACTTAAGTTTCAAGATGATCTAAATTTTCATCTCAGTGCAGCCACTTCTATTTGAATAGCACATTGTGACTTTCATTCCATACACATTTCAAAGATATGTCTATAAATATAAAGTAACTAATATTCTTTTTGTGGTTTTAGACAGAGATAATGTAAATGAAGTTTTAAAGTTCTTAAAAAATATATATTTCTTTAATATTAAACTTTTTTCATCTTCCAAATATCTAATTTTGTTTTAACTATAAGTACTTTCTGTTGTCTGATTATTTTATTCTGCAGGTTTTAGATATTTTTGTCTAGTTATATTCTTGGTTTTTAGTTTTAAATTCTAGAACTAATCACTCACCCATATTTTTCTAAAGTCAGAAATTTTCTGTATAACTGATGACTTTCTATATATTTGCTTTGGGTTTATATCTAGTTTCATTGTTCTTATTTCTTATCTCGTCATAAGATATCCTAAGAAATGCAAAGACAAAACAAACAAGAAATAAACTATATATTTATAACATATTATATATCATCTTTCATTTTCAGGGATGGCATTTGGTGTAAAGTCTATATTCAACCTATATTAATATTTTAATTCAGTGACCATCATGTCTAAATATTCTATTGATAGATTATGAAGTATGGAATACGAACATGAATTACAGTCAGTATTTGTCTAACTAATCTACACAACTGTACTGAATCTCTCTGTGTAGTTGTTGATTTTAATAAATCAGTTTAAAAGAAAAAAGTAGAAGATATCTTTTACTACTGCTCTTCTGTCTCAAATATCCATCCTGTTCCCACTTTGAAAAGATAACTTGATTCCTAAAGCTGTATCTTTTAATGACCATTTGACTGAATTATATTTTCAATGTTTTTGATATTTATTCATTCATCTATTCATATATATATTCATTCATTTAGAGCAAAGACCAAAAAATAATTATCTGAAGGTTTTATTTTATAGTATTTTTGCAGAATTCAACAGGGAAAATGCTCCTGTTCAGAGGTGTACTATTTTTTTAAACCACAGGTCCAGAAGACTACCCCAGTTTTTACATTATACCATACAGACTGATGCTTAGGTTGTCTCTGAATGACAATAACTTAATCTTACTCTGCTGATACATGTGTTTCCAAAGATGATGGCGTAAGATAAGAAAGTGCTTTGACTATTATAATTCAGAAGAATGATTTCTGCAACCTGCAACATACTATATATGGCTGATAGACCTGTGGTACTTTTTTTGTTTGTTTTTAAATTAGTAGCCAAATTCTTCATTCAGATGTTACCTAAAGTTCTTGGGTTTCCAAAATGTGTTAAACAACTATTTTTTCTTTTTCTTCTAAAAGACACTCCATTATTCTAAAATTTAAAAGGATACTTTCTTGCACAGGGCATGCTAAACATTTCCTACCTAACTTGTAAACTCTGCTATTAAATGCTGCAGTAAATATCTAGTCTGTTTTCAGTTGTGTGTCAAGATTTAGCCCCAGCTGACAGCTCAACCCAACACAGCCGCTCACTCACATCCCCAGCCCCAGTGGGAGCAGGGAAAGAATCAGAAGAGTGCAAGTGACAAAACTCGTGGGTTAAAATAAAGACAGGCTAATAGGCAAAGAAAAAGCCATGCATGCAAGCAAAGTAAAACAAAGAATTCATTCACCACTTCCCATGGGCTGGCAGGTGTTCAGCCATTCCCAGGAAAGCAGAGCTCCATCATCCATAACAGTGACTTGGGAAGACAAACATCAAAACTCAAACAACCCGCCCTTTGTCCTTCTCTCAGTTTTATATGCTGAGTGTGGTGTCATATGGCATGGAATGTCCATTGGGTCAGCTGGGATCAGTTCTCCTGGCTGTGTTCCCTCCCAGCTCCTTGTGCACCCTCAGCCTCCTCACTGGTGGGGTGCAGTAAGGAGCAAAAAAGGCCATGACACTGCATGAGCTCAGCAATAATGAAAACATCCCTGTGTTATCAACGCTGTTTCCAGCACAAATCAAAAACACAGAACCACACCAGCTACTGTGAAGAAAATTAACTGCTGAAAAAATCCCCAAACAAATAAACAAAACCCCAAAACAAAGCAGCAACAACAACAAAACACCATACTAAGGAATGTATTATCCTACTCCATTTGCCTTTTTTTTCTTTCCTTAGGCAGCTTGACTTACACTGTGGTCTTGCACCATGAAAAGATTTCTGCTGCATTAAAGAGAGTAGCCTGTACAAATGAAGAAGACAGAGGGCAGATAGGTCTATACATACACAGACTCAATCTATCATTCTTCCTAAGCATTCCATCCAATTCAAATGGTTAGCACTATAAATTTAATGCATGTGCTCATATTTTCTTTCTAATTGAATTCAGAACAAAAAATAAGAAATGTATAGCCAAAAATTAGACTAACAAAGGGAACATATATCACTCAGGAGATAATTTATATGTCCTTTTATAAACAGAAGCCTGAGAAAAAGCTGTTTAAGACAGAAATGTTTACTCAGACCTCTTTTGTTACTTAAATACTGGATAGATGTTGAAAATCACATGCAGTTAAATGTCATTTTATTCACAAAATATCATATCAATGTTCTTTTATGTTCTTTCTAAATATTCTTAGAGTGATATAAAGATAGTAAGTTTTGTGAAGTATAGAAATCTCTGGAATAACTTCGGATGAGCCTGTAGAATTATTCTAAGGAGTATAATCACATCAGGACAGACCTTTTCATGACCTGTTTTATACAATAAGCAAGCTACAGCTGATCCTTAGCTGAATCAGCTGAACTTGTGATCCAGTGCGGAAATCATCAAACCCTCTGGAACTAAGACTGAGTTATTTCAAAGACTTACAAGATTGTATTTACTTTATCTAGCAATTTATTTCTTAATGTTTGGTAAAGAAACTCCATGAAGCTAACCAGCCCATGTTCTATTTTATGTATTTTCCCAGTAGTTATTTTATTTCTTACTATTATTTTCATTTTTTCTTATGTAGGTATTGGTTTGGTTTGGTTGTTGTTTGGAGGGAGAGTGGGGTTTTTTGGTGTGGGGTGCCTTTAATGAACAGGAAAACCTGGAATTAACAACAGCTCCACTCTTTAAATATTTCAGAACCTGAAATATTTCAGAGACATTTTATTTTGGCCTGTAAGGTTCAGGGATGCTACCAGAGATCTCCTTTCTCCTATTTGCTTGCTTCATATATAAAATTTGAGTGTGGGGCTATGATTTTTTTTCATTTCTTCCTCCTGTTCTGTTGTCTCCATGCACTGTTTTGTACAAGTACTTGCTTTTCCAGCTGGTATTGTAAACATCACCATCCTGCATATGTTGAAAAATGAGCAGCCTGCTCATCCAATTTTATAACTCAGAGTAGCAGAAGCAGATTGGCAATGTTTTTTGACATGCACAGCGTACATTACTGCAAGATGTCGTGTTTCCCCAGAGGGGTACTCAGAATGTCAAGAAACTTGGACCAGACACAACAAGATCATAAACATGCTACAGCGAACACACCAGAATATTTGTATAGGATTACCATTAGATATTAGATGAATACTGTTTCAACACATGCTCCCTGTGGAATAGGATTTGATGGTTCCATACTTGTGATAATACGAATTATATTTCCATTTTAATACCACTGTTTTGGCAAAGATATTGCAAAAATAAGTGGTGCTTTTTTTTTTTTTTTTTACATTGTTTAGAATTCTAAAAAACTTAGTTAAGAAAAGAAATCTGAATTAATTTTGGGAGGAAAATGGCAATTTGCATTTATAACCATATAAAGACAAAAAGGTATTACCTTTTACACATCTTTTAAGTACAAATTTTAAAATGTGTTAATTTAAAAACACAGGCTAAGAAAAAAATATCATTTCATTTTGATCCAGATTTCTTTTTCCTAAAAACTAGTAGAACAACATATAATGAAGAGCTTTATGTTTTACTTAAGCCACAACCTTAATAATTCTACTGGGAGCTATTTGCAATAACTTACACAGTGAAAGTCATGATTCCTACGTTAATGGTTCTGATCTTGTGGACAGCTTCAATTCTAATAAATCTTCATCCAAAGAAACTCAGAAAAGGAAGAAACTCAGAAAAGGAAGTGCTGCGAGCCAAGGCTGTGATATTTTGATCACACAGCTGGTCTCCACCTACTGTGACCCACAATCCAACCCTGAAAAAAGGATAAAATGAAACAATTTAGCAGATATAAACCCCTGATTTACCTTCTGCAGGTGGAGATTTTATATCACTTTATGATTTCACACGTCACCACTGATAAAACTAACTTAACAGGCCCCTGTTTCCATGTGAAATAACCAAACTAACCCTGAGCAAATAAAATCCTGACTTATTGTGAGGTTTTTAACAATGCTTGTCTGTAAAGAGCACTGTCATGAACCGACAGCCCTCTCCCCTCATGACTCCCTCCCTGGGAAAAGGCAAGCTCATGGTACTAGCAGGCACCGTTAGAAGAAAATCTGTATTGCAATAGCTTTACACAGCATAGTTATTCCCTACTCCTGCAGCTCCTGTCCTCTCTAAGTTTATGTATTCAGAAGCCAAGGGTATAAATATTACACCCAGCTTCCCACTGCAGGTTTTTGCTCTCCCCAGGCCCAGTGCAGCCTTCTCTTCCCATGCCCTGTGTAGAAACCTCTGCTCCAGGAGCCCTGGTGTCACAGATTGTACTATGACGTTCTATAAGGAGTTGGTCTGGCCCTAAACAGAAATCAATAAAATTCTGCACACCTCAGATATCCACCTAAATGGTGCAGGAAGTGAGTGGTTTATACTAAGCCTAACCAGAAAAAAAATCAAATCATAGAAGTGCAACTGTGCCAGATAACTTGCATTAACAACTTCCAGGACCAGCTGACCAATTTTTCTCATTTCACAGCCTGAGCCAAATATAATGTGAAATATATCATAGAATCACTGAATCATTAAGGTGGGAAAAGACCTCTGAGATAAAAGAGGCCAACCTTTGACCTAACATCAGCATGTTAATTAAACCACGGTGGCATAGTATGCCGCATCATTTCTTGAACACTTCCAAGGATGGCGATTCCCCCACTACCCTGGGCAGCCCATTCCAATCCTTGATCACCCTTTCAGCCAAGAAATTCTTTCTGATATCTAACCAGAACCTTCCCTGACACAGCTTTCCTCTTGCCCTGTCACCAGTTGCCTGGGAGAAGAGACTGACCCACATGTGGCTACACCCTCCTCTCAGGTACTTGAAGAGAGANATATATGTATTCAACCTGCAGTTGTATGAATTGTGCAACTCTTTATTAAAAAACTCCAGTATCTAGAATTACCATACTCTTCATTTCCTCTTTCAACCCTGCCTTCCTGTTTATTGGTCTATTGATTTTTTTTCCTCATCATCTGCGATCAATATTTAAAAAGTCGCAATGACCTATGTGTGACTGTCCTAGACCTTTCCCCTAAGTAAGCAAAGACCATCTCTTCTTTTTTTTTTTTANGATGTCTTTCTTGACGTGAAGAAACTCGACACAGAATTTGAGGTGTGGCTTCACCTGTGATGACTACAGAGGGACAATCACTTCCCTGACTCTGCTGGCCACATTATTCCTGGTACAAGCCTGGATGCTGTTGGCCCACATGGGGACTTTACCAGCTTGTGTTCAGTTGGCTGTTTACCAGCACCCCAAGGTCTTTTCACACTGGGCAGGTTTCCAGCCACTNCACTGGGCAGGTTCCCAGCCACTCTTCCCCCAGCCTGTAGTACAGCATGGGGTTGTGATGGCAGTCAAGATAATCTGTTCCATAGCCTTCCCTGGCATTGAGATGAGGCTGACAGGTCTGTATTTCAGATTCTCCTTCCAATCTTTTTTTGCAGATGATTATCACACTGGCTAACCTGAACATATATATAAATATATATACATATGTATAAATATATATACATATGTATAAATATATATACATATATACATATTATATATATGTATTCAACCTGCAGTTGTATGAATTGTGCAACTCTTTATTAAAAAACTCCAGTATCTAGAATTACCATACTCTTCATTTCCTCTTTCAACCCTGCCTTCCTGTTTATTGGTCTATTGATTTTTTTTCCTCATCATCTGCGATCAATATTTAAAAAGTCGCAATGACCTATGTGTGACTGTCCTAGACCTTTCCCCTAAGTAAGCAAAGACCATCTCTTCTTTTTTTTTTTTAGAGACTGCATAACTACCTCTCTTTTGACAGAGCCCTGCATCAACTGCGCCTCAGAGGCCTTTCCTTGTTAGAGGTAAGAAATCAGTTCATTTCTCATTGGATTTCTGAAGATATGGATAAAATTAATTTTTACCACAGAAATTGCCGAGTGAAGTAGCTAATCCTGGTTAAGACTGTAAATTATCACACTGAATATGTTGTGAAAGCCCGCACAGTGGGAATTTTTGTCCAATGTGCTAACCAAACCTTCACTTCCATTACACCTGGAATAACCTCCTTCCTGTTTGCTGTCTGTGCTTATCTTGAGTTCCTATTGTGGTGGCTTATTTTATGGGAANTCCTGGTACAAGCCTGGATGCCGTTGGCCCACATGGGGACTTTACCAGCTTGTGTTCAGTTGGCTGTTTACCAGCACCCCAAGGTCTTTTCACACTGGGCAGGTTTCCAGCCACTCTTCCCCCAGCCTGTAGTACAGCATGGGGTTGTGATGGCAGTCAAGATAATCTGTTCCATAGCCTTCCCTGGCATTGAGATGAGGCTGACAGGTCTGTATTTCAGATTCTCCTTCCAATCTTTTTTTGCAGATGATTATCACACTGGCTAACCTGAACATATATATAAATATATATACATATGTATAAATATATATACATATGTATAAATATATATACATATATACATATTATATATATGTATTCAACCTGCAGTTGTATGAATTGTGCAACTCTTTATTAAAAAACTCCAGTATCTAGAATTACCATACTCTTCATTTCCTCTTTCAACCCTGCCTTCCTGTTTATTGGTCTATTGATTTTTTTTCCTCATCATCTGCGATCAATATTTAAAAAGTCGCAATGACCTATGTGTGACTGTCCTAGACCTTTCCCCTAAGTAAGCAAAGACCATCTCTTCTTTTTTTTTTTTTAGAGACTGCATAACTACCTCTCTTTTGACAGAGCCCTGCATCAACTGCGCCTCAGAGGCCTTTCCTTGTTAGAGGTAAGAAATCAGTTCATTTCTCATTGGATTTCTGAAGATATGGATAAAATTAATTTTTACCACAGAAATTGCCGAGTGAAGTAGCTAATCCTGGTTAAGACTGTAAATTATCACACTGAATATGTTGTGAAAGCCCGCACAGTGGGAATTTTTGTCCAATGTGCTAACCAAACCTTCACTTCCATTACACCTGGAATAACCTCCTTCCTGTTTGCTGTCTGTGCTTATCTTGAGTTCCTATTGTGGTGGCTTATTTTATGGGAAGTTCCTGCTGTGGCTTTGACAGTGCTTTGAGAATGTCAATTGTGGTCTTTAGGTCCCTACACAGGGGAGCAGTTTTGTCATCCTCCAGAATCCTCAAATGGAGGAGAGATCTGTCTTATTCCTTAAGCCTCATCCATCCAGCCCTCAATTTACAAAAGCCAAAGGGAAGAATTATGTGTTTTAGGAAAAAGTCCAGCCTGTCACCTTATATCCCTGGCAGATCTTGTGTTTCCTTGTGAGATAAAAAAAGCTCTCTGGCAGTTTTCACATACCTAAGCCAGCTTTGCACTGCTCTTCACACCAGCTGGTTCCCTGTGTGAAGCCCTTCCTCACGCTCAGCCAAGTGCTCATTGAAAAGCAGAAAGATGGAGAAGAAACAGGGCCACAGTGAAAACAGACTTCTTCGGCACACACTGTCCTGATAGCCCCTACAGGGAAAACTTTCTGGTGGGAGGAGAAAAACTCATGCTTTTTGTCTGACCTTGGCCCTATTGTCAGCTGACTATCTTCATTTCTCTTCCATGCCTTCTCCTGTAGTTATCATGGGATAATTTCAGCAATAATCATAAGCAATAATCATTCTTAGCCCTGACACATGGGTGGGTTTTTTGGGACATGAACCTCACAAAGCCATAGAACTGCATGTAATCACACCACAGGGCCCTACACACCATTATTTATGGGGATACTTAAGCAAGGGAGAACAGGATAAACCTGACACAGAATTGCAGAATATTCCGAGGTGGAAGGGATCCACAAGGATCACTGAGTCCAACTCCAGTCCAACTCTGAAGTGAATGGTCCATAACAGGGACCAAACCCACAAAGTCTGTGTTATTAGCAGCTGAACTAATCTCAGTGGCCTCCCACTGTTCATGAGGATCAAAGGCTTAGCTTGGTGTCACTCAGACCAGCCCAGTCTTCGTAAGCACCTGTTTCACTGTCTTCAGATCACGAAGCCTTTAAAGGAGATGCTTACTTTTCTCTACTTCTGACAGAGACCTTTGAGACTTTGATGGAATACTCAGAATGCCAGGCAATTGAAAACTTAAAAAAATTTAATGTGTCTGATTTGAAATAATTGAGACTATCAAAGAAAGGCAAGCATGTACTTATAGCCATAAAACACAGTGAATGCAAGATGGGCTACTGCCACCTCTTGGTTATCTATATTTTAGAGTACTAAAAACAATAGTAAGAGCCGTTCATGTTAAGAAGGTTAATGTTAAATATAACTAGCCCTTCCAAATATTTTTTGTGATAATGTAAAAATAGGAAATGATTAGTGTCTCAGCAGAAAGAACAGATGTGTAATATGGTAAGATGGAATACCAGTGCTACTGAGCTGGCTGCACCACCTCAGTGAAAATCTGAGTAGCTGAACCAACCACATCTGAACTTATATGAAACCAAAAATTGGAGAAATTAGGACATTTTTTCGCGGAAGCTACTTTTATTTTCTCAGATTCTCTGAGTAGCTTCCAACCATTTTTCAGAGGTTGGTTAATGATTACAAACCTTAGAAACCTAGAAGTCTAGTTTTCTGACTGCATTTTTATCCACAAAATGTAAAGCTGTATGTGAAAAATGGGCATTGAGCTACTCAGTATTTTATCCTTCTCTAATTAAGTCACAATTAAAAACATCACTATTCAATTTGAGCACACAACCAAATGCTTGACAAATGTAGGTGAAATGCAAGCTGTTAAAATGCAAGCCAAAGACTGTCAATATTTCATGTACTCAATAGGTCATCAGGGAATAGAAGTCTGCAGTATTTTCCATATATTACAAATTTACAGAGCAAGAAGAATAATAATTAGGTCACAAAATGCTGTATCAATATATTCATTTCACCTTAAAAGGTACCAGAGATCCGTACGAGAGACAGATACATTTTAAATAATTTTACAATTAGCGATATTGACTGTAAAAGACTGATACTCAAATACTAACGTGAGCACTGTTTAGGTTATTGCCTTTTGTCCCCCATCAAAACATTTCACAAACTACATTTAACACTTTTTTCACTTCATTAAAAAAAAAAGCTGAAAAGCTATTCCAACTTCTGACAAGTAAAAATAAAAATATTTTGGATTTGTAAACATAAATGTATAAGGAAAAGCTAGATCCTTTCCTATGGCTGATGAAAATAACGAACGTACTGATTTTTTTTCTCTGTTTTTCAGCCAAAATCTGAAAAAGAATCAAGATGGAGGGGAAAAGAAGATAGATATTTCAGGTGGAATACCTATATTAAAGCCAACTTTTTTGGTTTTTTGATTAATACAACTGTTTCAATCATTTATTGGTACTTGTTGCAATTCATAAAGAGTTATAGGTTCAGAATTGCAAGGGACCTAAGTAAATAACTTAAATGCAGTCAGACATTGCTCATTGTATCCTTTTCTGGAAATTTTTTGAATTAACTAGTTTGATTCAAGAACTAAACTTCCATCAGGTTTCTCTTGTGAATAGGTAAGGGCTATTCTAACACAAAATAATTTTTATTTTTTACTATAAAATGTAAAGATACTATTAATAGTTCAAATGCCTTGTAGAGGAAGTCTTGTTTACTATTAGGAGCTGGAAGAATTTAATAGAATATCAAGGCATATGTGACTGTCTGTAGGGAATATCTGTAAAGTTAACAAGAATTTTGAATCAAGAGGTCTATGGGAATGCCTCATATTCAAATGGTACCTGAAGCTTCTCACACTTCCAACTGCTCTGTATGCTGTGGGCATCCACAGTGATGTCAGGTACACAAATTACTGTGAATCTATCCAAGCTGATAAGTTAATGGTGCACTTCTTATGAGGCTGAGGGAAAAGAAGAAAAAAAAAAAAAGGAGAGAACAAGAAAGCAAGCAAAATAGAGGAAAGTAATAACCTCTTCCAAGTGTTCAGCTTGGAAGAGAAGCAGCAGCAACCTCCAGACACATACCATCTCAGGCATCCTTCCCAGTCCAGAAGACAATTCCTCCAGTACACTTTATGTTTATAGCTATACATTTTTCAGCAGGGCCCACTCAAACTGTCCATGGTGTTTACCTGTCCATGATGCAGTTTATTAGAATATCTTAACCAGATGTGGTTGCTAAGCTTTGTGAATATCTGTTGCAGGGTAATATTTGTTAAATATACCAAGAACCCTCTCTGGAGAAGGGTCCCGGAAGGAGCTGCAGCCCATGGAGTGAAGCTCACACAGGGGCAGGGTTTCTGGCAGGAATTATAGCTCTGTGGGGGACCCACACTGGAGCAGTCCATTCATAAGGACTACACCCAATGGAAAAGAGCAAAAGAGAAGGAAGAGGGGCAGGAGCAGGAGCAGGAGGAGGAGGAAACATAAATTTTCCAGATCGTTTTGCAAATGTATTATTGTAGGAAAAACATTCTGAAACAGCTGTACGGTCCCTAAAGTCATGCTAAACAGACCATGGAGTAATCAGGCAAGATTTTTAATGTTTTATGCAAAAAAGGGTTGTCCTTGAAACATCAGTGGGCAAATCCATCTGGAACCCCCGGGTATTAAACTGGTAGTAGTTTGTAATTGTACAAGATGCTTTACACTCCTCAGCCAGATGATCTTAATTACCTATTTCCTCCTTTTTATTTTTGTCTTTGCCCTTCCAGAACCTAACATAAAAAGTTATTCTGCTTCTGCCTCACTGCTATTTGAAGAAAATCCCAACAAAAAGGAAGTCTCCAACTCAATATTATACAGATAACATTGTTTTCTACAAAATTCAGGGAAAATTGTACATGAACAACATGAGGTTTTCTTATTGTTCTTTTGACAATTCTATTTTTTAAGACACTCATTTAATACTTCTTTTTTTCCTTCCTGAAAGATGATGACCATGCTTGTACTGTCATCTGAAATCTCTGGTCATCACCACTTGCTTCTCACTTTAGTCAATGCCACTTTGCTGCCACTATGAGCTTTGGGTATTTCCTTTCTTGATTTTCAAGTATGTGACGGTGTTACTTGAACGTGAAGATGTGGATTCTTTTGGGCTGCCCTGAGATGCCTCACTTCCAGATGGTGATGTTTTATCTTCTGTACTTGCTGACTGCACGTGGCTCCTTTCATTATTTCTCTTTCTTGTTACCTAGCGAGAAACAGCGTGATGAACTTAGTCACTAAATGAAGCAGACACATCCCCAAAGAAAGGATTTCCGGAGACCCAGTCAAGCTTTAATGTCATAACTAGAGACCAAACTGATAAAAGAGAAAATAAAAATAGCAAAATAGCATTAGAAAAAAAACAAAGTTTGAAATAAGGCTAAACATTAGTCGTTCATTTAAATGACTTCATACATAAAGGTTCTGTGTTTCTTTTCTTTTTAGTCGACCTATTTAATAAACTCAAAAACGAGGTTACACACTAAATTTGATTGTAGCTTTTGGAAAAGATTATTCACAATAAACACCAACTTTTTTTACCTACAGTGTACTAGTGATTCTGTCAAACCTCAGCAAGTCATAGTGCAATTGGTGGTCTTGATGGATGAAGCTAAATGTTACTCCTTGCTCATTTCCATGGAGATTCTGCAACCTAGCAGCTGAAAACACATGACATGTGGCAACAGTAGTCTCTGAATTCATTCATTATATGGCACTGATAGCAGAAAAAGTGGACAAACACTCAGGTTTGAGATTGTTGCAAAATTAATGTTGACTGATATTAAAATTGGGCTGTCTGGAATTTTTGCTGTGCTTTTTGTGGAGTCTTACAAAAATATACCATCTTGGAGAAAAAAAAGATTTCTTTTTAATGGAAATGATACAAGCTGGCAGCTTCTTCTGGCTGTTTTGACAGTTAGTTTTTGCTTTCCTACTCTTTCTAAGAGGGTGTCTATAAGGAACAAAATGTTATTGGCTCGTATTAAGATACAATTCATCATTAATTGCTTCCTTTACAATCAAGAGGTGCTTGTAAGGAAACTCAGGGCTGTGCCCTTAGGTTAGACATCCACTGTGTTTTGTACTCGCTCAGCACAGATACAAGTGACTGTCTAAGGTGTATGTCAGAACAGGTTGCTGGCCTCTGTGTTGGACATTCTCCTTGAAAAACACAAATGACTCTATTGAATTCATGAATGCTATTTATGTACAGGATAGTGGATCAAGTTCTTAATTTGCTTATGGATTTCATTAGCTATAATAAAACACTTCTTTTAGCTATTAATTAGGAAAAAAACCTGATTGAAATTGACTGTCTTTGCATTGTTTTAGTATTTTCTTTGGTTTAAATCAGTTAAGGCATAGTATAACTATGAACCCTCACACAGGTCTTGTAAATTGTTAGCAAATCATCATCTTTTCAACAACTTCAGCCAGAACTTGTACTCAAGAATTAGCAAAGACATGAGTAACCTGTTCATGAACAACACTGCAATTAGGTGGGAAGAGCATGTTCAATAATTTCTGCAGCAGCATTCAAAAATCTAAGTAAACTGCCAAAAAGGGCATTCCAGCAACTAGAACGCTGTGGTCCTGCTGTGTATCCTCCACACTGCAACTCCAGTGAGGGAAGATGTGGAGCAACAGTAACAAGGGAAATAGCTGCCAGCAAGTGCCACCCAGAGACCCTGAAACTCAGACTTTTCCCAGGAGAAGGTCTGCTTTGCCTGTGCATAGACCTGCTGACACAGTTTGGCGATTAAAAAAAAAAAAACCACACAAAAAAACCCAAGCAAATTCTCCTGCTTGACATCAGGAACTTAGAAGTAGAACGAGCCACATACTATTTAAGTAAGAAATATCCCTACCTGGGCTTTATCTCCATCTGCCCTCCATCTGCCCTTCATTCCCTGTCCCCTGCCCTTGGAGACACTCCACACAGCTGGCATCTGATGGGCTAGAGAGCCTAACCACCCATCTAGCCTTTAATTAATACAAAAATTTTCCCCGACCTTGCTATCATCTGCACTTTAGAAAAACCCACAGGATTTACAACTACATCTTCTTCTGAATTTACCATTTCTCAAGAAGTAGAGAAAACATCCCTGTCTGTGTTTTCTTAAATCATCTGTGTTTATTCAATTCTTTTGCTGTTTTGACTAGCGCAGTCTTCTTTAATAATTGTCTCTGAAGACAATATTGGGGTTAATAGCTGTAAAATGAAGACAACAGACCTACTCATAATGAAAGCAATAAAAAAGAATTACTGAACAGAAATTGCTGCTTCTTTCCCCTTCCAATCTAACAAAAATTAGGCCCTTGCATTTCATATTTCATTTGCCATTAACATAAATCAACTTGAGCTTAATGGGGAGGAGTCAAGAATGCTATTATTAAAATAGATCTAAATGAATAGCATATAGACAGTGCTAATACTGTGAGACAGTTTTTCACACTTATTTACTGACAGCACATCCCTCTGGGCATGAATTATTGGGAACACATCATTTTAAAGCACACTGAGATTCAAAGAATACATGCAGATGCCTATTGCCTAGGACTAAATTTAATCACCTCCTGCTTGTGACCGTTTGGCAGCATCAGGAAAGTTTTCTCCAGAACCATCTCTCTGAAGCCAAACTAATAAAGTGCTAATTAAAGAAAGTACATGGAAGACATGAACACTAGGAGCCTGGAGTAATTGGCTACAAAAAAGGCAGCTCTGAAACACGTCACTTTCTCTGCTGCTCCTGATTAGGCTCTAATTCAAAAACCAATATTTCACTGCACGTCAAGGTGCTGTGGGAAAGATCTTGGACTTTCTCCATTCAGCAGAGGGTCTGCTACAAGCAGCAATACAAATGCTGAAGAAAAAACCCTGTATTTAATCGTATGCTACCATCATGATAACATTTGTGGCAGTCTGGGCAGTGCACAGAAAGCTTTTCTTTTCATTCCACAGTGGTGAGTCAGAGATCAGACAGAAATGAAGGAAAACCACCATTAAAAAAAAAAGGTAGGCTCTGGAATAGAAAGCATCTCCCAAGCCTGTCACGACTGAGCAGTAATTAATCTGAGGAGCCTTTCATCTGCCTTGCAGGCAAGCTGGAAAGAACACCTACTGGCACTTTCCCGAAAAAATGGGCAACAAGTGAAAGTCACTTCCTTTTTTTTTTTTTTTTTTTTGAAATGGGCTTTATCATTGATTTTCTCTTGAGTAGCACAAACTTAACTTTGTGTGAGATGATGCACAATTTCATGCTTTTTACTGCTGCTGTTGTAGCTCAATATCCTCAATTTCCTGCTTCCTCAAGGACAAATACTTTCTCTCATCTGTTTATATTATAACTATTTAGTATCCAGAGAAGATATTTTTGAGGTAAATTTATTCCATGTGTGAAACAGGAAACTCTGCAACTAACCAGACAATTCAGTTTGTAAATCACTAGAGCTGGTAATCTAAAAGGAAATGTTTTATATAAAAATGATCATACTACATTCATATCTTCATGCACTATCAAGTTACTAAATCCCATATATGGCTATCCACTTAAGCATCTGATTGCTACAAGAAATGGACCTCTGTTCAACAAGGCACTTAAACATATAATTAGTCCCACATCTGCTCAACAAACCTAAGCAAATATAGGCATAATTTAAAAAACATTTCCATGCTACACAAGAGATGATAAACTTAAGGTAATTCTTAATTTTCTGAGTTTGTAAGCATTGCTGGTTTTAAGGTTTCTCACTCAGTTATTTAAAAAGAATGAGATCATTATTTAGGGAGAAAACAAAAAGAAAAACACCAAAAAAAATGCAGATTTGTAAAAGTATGAGAATTAGATTTTGTTATGCTATGTAAAATTTGACTTATAGTTTAAATGTGCAATTTTTTTAGATCAAGTAATAATTTTTTTTGTTTTTAAATGAAGAATGTTCAAACTACATCTAAGGAAATATGTAAAACCTCCTCACTCTGTCAATACAACATGAAAAATCATTAATCACAACTGTTAAGAAAATTTTAACAGTAGAAAAGGGTGTTTGAATGTTTCTAGCAAAGCATTTAACACAGTTTATTTTGATATTTTCCAGTTACTTTATAGTAGTTCAAGTTTAATTTCAGAATCAAGTATTTCTCAAGTATTAACATCTAAATGATATTCCTTTCTTTTGACAGAATGAAAAAGCTGAGTCGATTAAAACACATGGAAAGACTCTTTAAAAATATGCATTGACAGTTACTGAAGAGTCATTGCAAACCCCAACACTTTTATTCAGTTTTATGGTCTGGGAGTATTGTTAATGGCAGGATCCTTAGAAGACAGTTTCCGTACTGAAAGATAAAAGGATTTAGAAACACATAACCTGAGCCTTATGAAAATATCAAATTTGAGTGAACTCTAGTGACATATCAAATGGAGTTGACTGAGAATTATTTCAATCTTAAGGATCAACGAGAATAAATTCATGAATCCCTCTCTTCACAAAACCATGCATAGATTCAAAACTCTCACTAGTTTTGGATGAGGTGGGGAGACATGATTCATCATGATAGCATCCCCTGTAACTGTTTATTGAAGCATCCAGTGGACATAAATATATTTGGGTTTCACTGACCTGGGTCTAATCCTCTACTTCTGTGTTTCCTAATCCCAATCCGTCTTCATGTTGTACAAAATACATAATCATTAAGTGATATTAAAGATCCAAAAAGATTGTCCGAAGCTAGTATCACAAGGAGATTATGACACTCGTATTCTCTTAAATACTCCTTGACTTTAAAATAGCTATTAACACTGCAACTGAGAGGCACTACCCACTGCCCTGGTGGTAATGTGTTGCAGTGCAGAACACGTTTTTTGGTCTAGGAAGCTGTTCTTATGTTCCCTTGCCACACTCAATAAGAGAGGGGAGGAGGAAGTGAGACTCATTTCTCTCACTGTATGCTGTCTAAACTTGCTTAATGCTGGTGATACAGCCCCCATGTGTTAATCAGAAAGTAGGATTCTCCTGTGTGAGTTGGATTAGCTTTAACAAGAGAATTTGACAGATCTTAACCAAAAAGGCTGAATATCCTCATGGTGAGGGCACTCTTCTGGGAACAGGTAAACATGAGTGTAAATTGCTTCAGGCAGAGGAAGAAATTGAACCTGGGTCCCAGGCTGAGAACCAGTAAAAAAATACCTTATTCTTTCAGGAATCCATTTTCTTTTGTTCTTCTGCAGATATTTAAAATATAGCTTGACACCCAGTAAAATGCTGCATTAATATTAGAAAGAAGTTTTCAAAAAGTAGGAATCCCCAAAACTGTCAGCAGAATTTAATGCAACTAATGAAAATAATGGTTTCTCAACATTTCACTTTGGCAAGGGAGTAAAAAATTTGTTCCTCTGTCAGCTTGAAACATAAGAGCTAACACTTATAAAGTCTATTTTAGCCGTACCTCAAATATTTTCTTCAGAAAGGTTTCTCAGAAAAAGGAGTGCATATATTATGTTTCTAATGCTGACATCTACAGTTACCAGAACCTTTCAGAACTAGGAAGGAAGCAAGCAACTCTCAAGCACTACCTCACATTGTATAATGGCCTGTTTTGGTGTTGGTCTCAAAACAAATTGTTACTGTAGAAACGTGAATTTTGAATAGATAATCGTTACACTATTCCTTTTCTCAGGATAAGGCTGGCATTTACCTTCTCTTTAATCACAATGGATGTGGACTTTGAAACAGATTGTGGCCTTTTTAAATTTTTCTCTGTTGTTGTTTCTCTCCTCTGGTTCTTTGTGTAGGTATTGCTGAATCATAACCTCCCAGCTGCATTGTAGCTATAGTAGATATTAGGCCACGCTTGTTATTCCCTTTGCATACAATCTTTGTTATAGTTTACCTTTATAAATTACAACAAGAAAGAGAAAATAAAGCCAAGATAAAAATAGGGGAGCTATCAGTATTCTTACTAATTATGTGAAGAGTATAATAAGGTCATGTTCATTGGGTTACAGTAATCACTTATGTAAAGAGAAAGCTGCATTCTCTTTTCTTTTTGTCCCAAAAGAAAAATAAGGATTATGCCAACCTTATTTCACTGAAATCTCCAAAGAAAGGTCTCTCTGTCTTTCTGTATAATTTCCCCCACTGAATTTGCATATGAAATAGCAGGAAAAATTGGACAAAACACACGAGGCACATCGCTTTTCTCATCATAGTTAATGTTATAAGTCCTACTGATTTTGATGGGAGAAGAAGTGTATCCATTATAATCATATGGTATTTGTAAAATTACCTCTTATTTCAAACCGATATATTTATTAAAGCCTCATCATTTTATGATACATTCACCTAGAAAATACAAAAAACCTCACTGTGAAGTGTAAACATAATACCTATCCATGTACCTGCAGACAGGATTTTAAAACTGTGTTATTACATGCAAACGTATTTCTGACATCACAGTCAAGGCTGCATACAGAATAAGTTTGCTATTTTATCCCAGAATATTTTCATAATAAATATGGGCAGCAGAATTAGTTTAGACCCAGAAAACTTTCAGAAAAATATCTGGCATCTTAAGTGTGTTTAATATAAAGGGAAGAAAAGCGTTGCTCAAAATATTTACATGTGCATTTATTGTGTCATTTTTGAAATCTTAAATCTCTATTTGATGTATGAATAATGCATTTCAAACTAGTCATGAAGAAATTTGGACATGCTATGCCTGTCATATTCTCTACTTTGTTCCCTTTCCATTTTTGACATACTTTTAGTAATAATTATAAGCTTTGAGATGGGTTTTTTGCACTTTTTTCCTTATTCCTTCTGCTGCAAAATTCAAACTGCAATAGAATTATGCATCAGACTATTTAAATCTAGAGTCTTTGATCCATTTCACAAAACATGCATCCCATCACCCTTTATTATTGTTGTACATACTAGAATATGAATTATGCTCATGATGTGCCATGATCTTTTTAGACCTATTTTTTAGACTTCAGATTTTGCAAAGAGATTCTTTTCATTTCAATTGTATATTGAGATGCATGTGAATTAACATAACCACTTGGGTCAAGATAATTAGTAAGAATATCTTGTGTCAGATTTCTGTAATGATATTATACATAGGAGTTTGGAGCATCTGTGCTGTAGCATGCATGTGAAAGATGTCGATTTTATACATAAATGTAATGTTTATCCATAAAGGCAACAGTATGGATGCTAATGCCATACTCAATGGATTGCAAGACTCACAGTAACTTTAGAAAGAGCCTGAAGAGTAGTATGTACAGTTTTCATTAGGTTTAGCACTAATTTCAGTTGACATGTAATTGAAGCATGTATCACTTTAAGTAGAATTGCGAGATTACGTATCATCACTAGTGCGTTTTCTAATATAATTCTTACATGATACTGATAATAAGACATAATTCAATTACTATTAAAGTAATTATTTGTAACATCTTGGGCTTTGAGAATAAATTATTTTTCTACATGAGGATTGCCTGCAGTGCAGTAAAAGTAAAATATAACTGAAAAATATTATGCCACCTTTAATAATCAATTATCAGTCTCAAAGTGGAAGGAGAAATTCCTTTCCAGCAGCCAGAAGGCAGGTGTTCACTTAGCTAATTCTTATAGTGTTCAATTTCCCTGTTTTAGTTTCTGCTATTTCTTTGCACCTAATTTGTACCCCATTCTCTTTTTCCATTACTTATATTCCTACTGTAGTACTCATTACTATGCGCTTTTAAAAGCTTCTGTTCCTCCTCAAGTAGAGGATTTTGTCCAGTAGAGAGTGTGTAAAAAGCTTTCACTTGTTTAATTCTTTACAAGAACAGCACTGTGTGCTGCAGGATACAAAAACAAAGGCATTTGTTATTTCTGTTCTTTCAAGAACTGTGTAAATTGAAAGGCCTGAAAAATGCAACATGTTTTCCCATGTTTTTATCAGTCTCCATGGCAGGCAATCCACATTGTGTATGAAGTGTTGGACACCCCCCCCTACATACAATACATGTCAGTAATGTCTTTTTCTTAATTTTGTTTTCAGGCAACACCTAAATTCACTTCTTGGAATATCTTTAATAAGAACAAGCTGTAAATACTCCAATTTTTCAAAAATGCTAACCATCATTCATTGCCCTGGAAGCCCTTAAATGAGCCAATTAAATTAGATATAATCACTGTAAACATCTGTAAAATACTATTGACACATACACGGCAATTAACTCTCTTAGCAAAGTAAAATACAAAGACTTAATAAAGCAGTTCACTCATATGGAAATGAGAGTGCCATGACCAAACAGCAAAAGCAATCGAAAAATGTGCTGATGTGGATTAGGCTGGCAAGATACCAAAGCAGAAATTAATTTTAGAGCCAGGACAAAGCCTATGGATGGCCAGGTTAAATAATTCCTTTGTCTTGTGAATTTTACAAGAGAAAGGAGTTTAGCTGGGTTATGAAAAGAAAGAACTGACTCTAAAGTAGGAGAGAATATAAGGAAGATAGGGGGCAGATAGGAATTATACAAGGGCAATATATTACCTAATTGCTCATTTAGACTTATTGGAGTGAGAAGCAAGTTTGTAATGAAGGAATAGGGGAGAGATGCAGGAAGATCCAGTAGCAGCACTGCTGTGCTACCAGGATGGGTGCTCCTTTTATCCAACCTAATTTCAATTTCCTTCCAGTCCAAAAACCTCCTTTTCCCAAGCATCCAGTGCTGAGCCCATCTAGAAATGTGTGTCCAGGTTTCCTTAACAGACAGCACTCCTTTGATATGCACAATTGCATATGTCACTGGCTTCCTTTGTGCAAGGTACTTTTTTTAATATATTTTTTTTCTTTTTTTTTNTTTTTCTTTTTTCCAGAGAGAACAAAACAAGACAAAACAGTCTGTTCACTGTAGAAAAAGTCTTCACAAAAATTGGCCTTGAAGGTAAAGCTTGTGCCAAAGTGTCATCCTCAGCTACTGTAAGTAATAATTTCATATAATTCTCTTAATAATAGTGATCCAAAGCCATCTCAAAAGTGGGTTACTTTCTTGCCCTCACCATGCTATTTGGAAAGTAATACAAAAATTTCATCGACTAGATATTTAGAAAGAATCCAATAAATGTATTCACTACCAGTTTAGAGTAATGTATTCTTGTTCCAGCATAGTCCTTTACTTTTTACAACTCTTTTTCTCAGATGTTTGCTCCACTGAGGTATTTATAGGTAGCTTTCAGCTGGGTGAACCGTCAAACACTCCTAGTCTATGCCAATAAGATTTATTCTTTATCACTACAATCATCCCAGGGGTCTTTTTCTGCATTTGTTCCTGTATGAATTTATCTTTTTGGAGTATCAGTTGTACTAGGATTGCATTAGCTTGGAAATACCAAAATACTGCTGTAAGAAACTACAGAAGAAATATTGGCATTAATGATTCACGCATTCATTATAATTGTACTGACCATAATGGAATAATTTAGTATTAATGCTGATATCCAGAGGACTCTATTGAACCAAGTGTATCTGTTAAAATATCCATGAAATGAAAAATGATTCAGTCCAAAATTCAAGCATTCAGCCTCTCAAATAAATACTCCTTCAAACCCTAACTTTAACCTTCCTCCTTGACTCTGATTCCTACTTATCTGAGATGTGAGCATGTGATTTAGCTGCTCAACCCCTCTGATTTCCAGAAACCTGATTTCACAGAAATGTGCTGTTTAACATCAGTGTCAAGTAAAAGTAATTTTTTTCCCCTTGAAACAGAAGACAGCATTTTCTACCAGCCTTTTCAGGAGCAAGTAGCTTTTCTCTTTACAATGTTTCCAAACTGGAAGCGCTGACAAAATCAACCAATGAAAACAGCAAGCAACTGGCCATACTTCGAGGGCGTTTCAGCAGCGGCAGCTTTTGAAACATCGTGGAGAAATTCTTTCTATTCCCAAGACCAGGGCAGATTTGGGGACAGTATTAGCTCTCATTAGAATTTAAAGTCGAGCAGAACAGTTTCTTATGGTCGGTGTCAGAAGCTGTCATGCAGCATGCTCCAGTGATGTCCACTCTGGCAAGGCAAATTACGAAGAGCTGGCTGTAGCCTACAAGTAACCCTTACGGAGAAATCTCTAATCATGCTAGAGCAGATCTTTGTGCTCTTTTGACTTAAGAAAACAAGTTCTATTCTATTCTGTTCTACTCTATCACTTCAGAATAATTAATTAAAAATATTTTTTCATTAAAAAAATTAAAAATAGAAACTTTCTCTATATGAAGGTCTCCTTCATCCTCAACAGAAATGTACTAAGCACATAATCCTTTTTGCCATTCTCATCAAACACAGGGAATTCCAGGCAAAGATAGAAATAGAATGATTAATATTCAAACACTTCGGGGCTTTAGCAGTTGTAATTCAGTGGCTAATTTGTACTGCAGTGATGAACCAGTGAAACTGATGAGACTGGACTGCGAAGGGAAATATCCTGGCACTATGTCAGGTGGCCTTCCTTTAGGTCATCCACTGAGCCTCTGGAGAATATAGTGAAGGAAGCGATTAGAAATGACTGTACTGTGAACCACCTCAGAGCTCTGAAAACAGCCAGGCTCAAGTAACAGAGCCAAAAAGTCAGGTTTGGACTTCATCACTGATTTTTGGTCCTGTAACTGGTAGCAGTTGCTATGGTAGCACACGTGCCTAGCACTCCCTCCCTTCACACACGCACCCTCCCCCAAAAAGAGGGAGAGCATAAGATCATATAGAAGGCAAAAAAGAAAAAGCACTCAAGAAGACAATGAAACATTCTGCAAGCTTCAGTCTACATAAAATAGCTACTGCAGGATTTCTTTCACTTACTAGCCCCTAAAGTAAAGGTCTAAATGCAGAGTTTTGCAATTAAGAGAGAGTGTATTCCAGCCTTCCACTCTGTATAGATGCTCCTTATTTCTAAGGAAATTAAAGTGTTTTGGCAGGTTTCTAGAAAAAAAAAAAAACCACAAAAAATCTTGCTTAATTTTCTTCGAGTTTTGCAAATTAGCCCATTTAGTCCACCACTTTAAACACAGGTTGAAGAATTTGACTGTTACACTGTCATTAGTATAAACGAAATACTGAAACCAAAAAATTTATTTGGAAAATGTGGTCTCTATATAGCATTTTCTTGGTTTCTAAGACCGAATATGCTCTTTAATCTTATGTGAAATCTTACTTACCTTTTTATTTGAGAAAAGTAAAGAAGTATATGGAATCTATAAAGATGTTGAGACATATGTTTTCTTTTGCCTCTCAGGAACAACATTTTCCAAACACAAACTTCATACAAATTACTAGAATCTTGAGTTTAAGATTTTCTCCTGCAACGGGATATCTCCTGGTTTGTGTCCTGTAATAGTTGTATTTCTGTTTCTTATTTCTGTAACTTAGTTCATTTTTTGCCAATTTACTCACATATAGAAAAAATCAATTTTTGAATTTTCAATTGTTTCCTTTTATTCGGTGTAATATGTTAGGTCCTGTTAAATTGGAACTCTATATTAATGACTGAATTATAATTTTAGTTGGGATAAGTTTTTTTCCAGGACCATGATCACTATCATCTCGTGCACTCCACTAGCATGCTTAGACTTAGACCAAATTACTCTGAGGAGTTTTCCTTGTTTGTCTGGGCTAGATGCTTGTGATTAGCTGCTCCTCAACAAGGTCCAGATTTCTACTCTCATGTGGCTGAATTGTTCTTTCTTGTGAGACCAACCGTGTAAATCATAGAGTCATCCAGCACAGGGCAGCTCCAGTCCTGCTGCCACAGCCTCTGCTTACACATTTGATTTTCCATTGGTCAAAGGATCTGGCCAAAAGAATGCTTCATGGCGGATCCTGAGCAAATAATTTGCCCCAGGTTTGTAAAGAAAAACAGTCTACAAGGGAAAGCTACCTCTTCTCTGCTTGGGCAAAGAAGATTTGAAAGGAAACTAAAGTAAATGACACACAGGTAATTTTTATAAGATTTACCATCTGCCAATGCAAATCTCTGATGAACCACCCAATGTAACTGTGTAGCAACTAAACAATTTCCAATTATAGATTGCCCTAGTGTCTGTGTAATTACAAGCTATTCAAAAAAAAAAGTTGTTGCTATACAAATGTGAGGCTCTTTGTGATTTCTCTAACTGTAGAGGGTATTCCAACCAACTCTATCTGGATAATTACCAGACAATAAACAACTTTGCTTTTTAAATAGGGAAACAACCATGGGGTTTTTTTGTTTGTTTTTTTTTCCTTTGAAAGATAACTTCAAAATAAGTTAATGTTAGGATCTAATTTCAATATCCTTAATCTTGATATTCCGTTTTCTCAAAACAAGTAACGTACTGACAAAACGAACTTCAGATCCTTAATGATTTAAAAGTTTTATAATTTTAAGGGTCCTGATTTATTTGGAAACTACTGGCTGTTTTTTAGCTTTCTTTAAAAGAGAAATTTCTCAAAATGTTCAGCCATTACCTCAAAAGTAATAACAAGAGACTCAAAGGGCATCTTTTACTGTCTATGTTTCCTAAGAGTCATGATATTTTGATTTATTTTTTCCCAGAGACAGGAAAAAGAATGACATTTCTGAAACTTTATATCTGAAATATATATCTTATACCAATCACCATCTGAAGATGGTGAAAACTTACAGTGAGCAGTGATGTGTCAAACTAGTTTTAGTCTAATTATCCTTATCCTGAAAACAGGATAAATGCTTTTCTTGAGGGGAGAAAAAATTATTTTAATTGATTTCTCTTACTATTGGAAACTCCCAAGTTTTGCATCTTTGTGGTTGTGTTTCCATGTGTGCTTGGGTGAATGGCAAGGTAGGCAGGGAACTGAAATTCATGTATGACCTATGATTTGGGGATTTTGCCACCCGTGAGTGTCTTCATGTTCGCTTAAGATTAAAATTTAAACCTCTTTAAAATGTAGCTTTGCAGCTGATAACTCTTGCCAAAAAAATATGCTAAGCATCCTTTGGGGAGTGTGGTTGCAGGACAGGTAGCCATACCTAAACACAGGTACCAGCGTGGTACCATGTGGTTCCACAAGGGCCTCGGCACACACAAATCTCTACTTCGCACTTTATCTTTGTGGAAATTGTTTCTCAGATATCCAGCTCTGAGAATATGTCTAAGTCTATGCCGTGGTTTTAACTCAATCTGCCCTGGCATTTTAAATTTTGCAGTGCAGCTCTGCTAAATGAATTGCAATGGGCCCCTTTTGGTTCCAGGGACCAAGGGCTCCAGCGACATAAATCTCATATTTGGCCTGAGATCCTAGATCTGAAAGCACCAATTTGGAAGCCCTATATATTTTTCATATGTTTTTACTAATTGTCTGTATGGCACTGTTGAAAGCAAGACAGAAAATGTCCTTTTGACATTGAATGAAATCCTTACAAGCTACAAGCACTGTCTGTACTTTTACTTTTGTTCCTGGCATCTCTGGAAAGATGCAGTACAGCTAAAGAAAATGTAGAGAAGGGAAAATATAATGAGCAAGAATGTGGAAAAATTCCCTTACCAGGAGAGAATAAAAGTAGCATTTGGGCATCTTTTGTCTGGAAAGAAGACTGAAGGGGCACCTAATGAAGATTTGAAAAATCAGGAATGTGTTGCATAAGCTTTATGCAGAACTGACTTTTATCAAAACTTGCAATACTGTAATTAAAGGAAAACAATACAATGTGTAGACATTCAGCCCAAACCAAATAAAATTCAGTACTTTTCCATATTGGGGACAGGGAATTTCTGGAAATTCCTGTTGGAGGGATCACAGCAGCAGACAGTATCAGCAGGATAGAGGAGATGAGACAAATTGTGAACAATAACTCCATAAATAGATGGTAAAAGAGGTAGAAGGGTACAGTCCTTGCAATGTCAAATGATCAAAGATGCTGTGGAGTTTAAATATCAGTGGAGGGTAGAAAGGGAACAACATTGTGTGCCCTTCTTAAACACCCTCCAGTATTGCCACAGTCAGAGACAGACTTGCAGGGTAAATGGTATATTGTTCTTTCCTTTCTGACATTGTACCTCATTCTCCAGAATTCCCCAGTGATATCAAGTCTTAAGTAATACAAGATAAGATAAGATAACAAAAAAAGCTCTCTGATCCAAACTAGCGGAACAGAGACACAGAGGATGGAGTTATGGGCACTAAACTTAATATTAGGCCAATGGCAAATCTAATAAAAAAAAGAGATTTTTTTTTAGTCCTGGACCCATTGCTCAGCTGGCAATATCCTCCTGTCTGTGTTAGGACACAGAACATCCAATGGCACAAGGTGCTACAGAGTAGTTTTAAGAGCACTGCTGTAGAGTACGGAATGTGAACAGAAGGGAATTTTATCTTTTGTGTGGTTTCGGTTTTGTTTGGGTTTTCTTTTTCAGTTTCTTTATTTCACAGAAATAAATAGGATTGTTTCTTTGCTTTTCTCTATTTTTAGCAAAAGTTTTTGTCATCAACCATTTTATACATTTTTTCTTCAATCTCTAAAAAGCAAGGAAAATCTATTTTCTTCCAAATTTTTGTTGAAAATTTCTTTGAAATTAAAGTATAACTGTTCCGATTTTTGTATTATGGTTCATCTTAAACTGTAGGGAAAATAATGTGCATATTAGTATTGTACAGATATTAACAACAAAAAAGGTGTTGCTTTGCTAATAGTGATTTTACAACAAACTAAGGAAGGAGATGAATTAAAACAAAAATTTTAAATATTCTTTTATTCTTGTTAATTATACTAATAGTTTCTTCGGTTATACAAAATGCAATAAGTATATGCCCCTGAAATGTGCATTAGAGATACCAAAAATGGAAAGCAATGGTAGAGTTGTTTTACAGGTATAAACCAGGTATTGCATAAAGCAATTTTTAGCAGAAAGTATTTAAGTTCTAATTGCCTTATGCTCAAAATTTAAAAAAAATATGTTTCTCAGGCAATAAAATTTTAGATTTAAGCCAAAAAAAGTTCCATATCACATGCTTGCAGATATAGTTGAACGTACTGCTAAAATGATATATTTTTCTTAGTTCATGTGGATAACTGCTACTTTCAGTTAGTTGTTCAGGTGTGTGCAATCCAAAGCAAAGCAGTGGTTAAAGCAATAAATGAAGGTAGGCTCATAATGTGGTATTTTTAAACTGAAAAAAACGATAAAATATTTTGCTACTAATCTCTTTATTTTTTTCATTCATTTACATATTATCAGAAAAAAAGTGTGTGCACAGGGGGGAGGGTTTCCTACATTTCAGAAAATTGCAATTAAAAATGTATTAGTTATTAAGGAATGATTTGCTTGTAATGTATTCATTTCTCCTTTTAATCTATCTATTAGCTTCACATGTTTTATTAATATTTTTTTTTCCAAATGCACTAAATACAGCTGAAGCACAGTTGTAATGTAAATCATGATTACTAATTTTAAGACGGGCAAGGGACAAAATGGTCTATTTAAAATCAGATTTTCTTTGAAGTTTTTGTTAAGTTTTCTTGTAATTCTTGTCGCAAAAAAATGCTGTTCTCCCTCCCTAGGTTGTTTGTTTGCTGAGTGGTAGATGGAATAACTATTGAACACTTTGCAAAGTGAAATACAGACTATGTGATCTTTAATGTGTGTTTAGTTTGGTTTGGTTTATATGTTTTCACCTCTCTTTTTTACTAATTGTTTCATTACTTGTAATTTTATAAAAAATACTTCATACATCTCCTTCTCCTTACAGAAAAGTCTTTCTCTGTGTCTATTATATTTTCAGATTAGAGATATGTGAAATTGGTTAGATTTACTAAACAATTTAGAACTATCCTAATTAGGTTAGGTTATTTGAACAAAACTCAGTATTCCAATTTTTCCTGTAAAATAGAAACATATGACCAATTTTCACGTCATTTCGGTTGCATAGGATAGTGAGTTAATAGGCTCAAGTAAACATGGTAGTTTGTTGTTAAAGTAGTCAAAGGCCAAGTTTTATAATTTCAGATTTTTCTCAAGTAACATATAAAGAAAGCATTCTAAATTAGCAAGCCAAGGAAAAAATCCTCCTTATTAAATGAAGGACCCTGTAAATACCGTATTTGAAAGACTCAGTCGTGGCACTCGGTTGATATAAGTGCAAGTGGGAAAAGAATCACCTTCATTGACTTCAGCAGAACAATGACTGGGAACCTAACCCACGTTTTGAGAAAACTTTTGAAAAACCGCCATAGTCATTAATAACTACTTTTTGATTTTGTTACTCACAAGGATGACTTACCCATGTGTGTACTTTCCTTAATAACCTAAATACACGTTAGGAATATACTTTTAGAATTTAGAATTTAAAATACTTTCTTTTTCAAATAAAGCAAAGGCACTGCAATTTTCTTTTCTTTAAATGTCATCAGCAGGAATATCTGGATGAAACTGATATCTTAGTACAATGTTATTGTTTTTGTTACCAGTAGTATTCTCATTACAATTGTTCACAGCACTTCTTTTAATCACCTCCTGGAGGATCTCAGGAGTCCCAGGCTCTGTCATTAAAGGATTTACAATTTCAGCACCTGATGTTGTTTTGCACTGGTAGAGCTCTTCTCTGAGGAGCCACAAAATTACTTTGCAGCTCTTAATTAAGCTTTGCATTATACCCACAAAATGGCACTAGTCTTAATTTAACAATGGAGACCACAAGGTACTGAGATGTTCAATGACACCCCATGAGAGCCGGTCAAGGACAGCAGTGCTGCAGTGCTACCCACCCTTGGTGGGTCAGAAACCCACACCACCATCCCCACAGATCATTCACCCCGTTTGTGCTGCCTCCTTCCTGGCCACTTCTGCAAAATAAACCCAGTGAATCGAATCACTTTTTAGTACATTTCTAACATTACCTTTCTGCAACCCATTTGATAGAATGAGGTCAGGGGTGAGGATGTTGACAGGAAATAATCCCCCCACATGAGGACAATGAGAAGTTGCTGTAGTGACAGAGGACAGAAACTTTATTTGGGGCCAGTTGGGAAGTGAGTATGCCCACACTGAATTTCAGATACCTTGCCTCCTCCTATTTCAGTCTGCTACTTGTATGAACTCTGCTTGGCTGATATTGGATTGTTACTGTTCCCTTAACCTTCCAGATATTCCTGTATAGTGACCGCAGAGAGAGGAGATAAGTACATATTTGTATATAATTGTCATCCTAATCTTCATTTAAAAAAAAAAAAAAAACCTAATAAAAAAATACTTATATTATTCATAGTTTTTTCTACCCTAAAAAGTTTAAAGTTTATAAGTGTAATGAGCTAAAATCAGTAGTAAATTCTCTAATTTGGTTTGTTTACTTCTGAGCTGCTTAATACTATTATTTACAAAACTGCTTCAGTAAAAACCTCTAGTCGTCTGAACAACTAAGTAAAATACTTTTCCACCAACTGATTCTTGAATGAGTTTTCACAAAGCGAACTCAGTTTGACAGCTGCAAAAAATGCAGTCATGTAAGCCTGCATAATTCAAGGCCCACAGACTTGCAAAAACTCCTAGTGAGGGCAATAAAACTAGAATCTATATTTCTGAAGTAAATGGAAGTTTTATAGAATACAGAGAATGCACTTACACGTGTTGGAAAGACAAACTAGAACACTATATTATTTGGAAAACAGTAATTATAGTGATAGTGTGGTCATTCTATCTTGTAGTCTTTTCTGAGCTAAACTTCTCAGACAATCCCTGAAGATGGGATTAACTCTAACTTTGGAGTCTTGAGTCTTGAGTAGCAACTTCCAGACCACTTCCTGGAGCTTCTTCTAAGTTGTTCTAAAAATGTCCACCTTATGACACTGCTAGCTGTGAGCCTGCACACAAGGGGTGAGGTTTACAAATAAATACATCCACAAAAATGTGTATATGTACTTTTCTACATGTCTATCTCCCTTTTGAAATTTTTAGGACAGTGATCAAATCAAGATCAAACTTAGATGATTATATTGTCTACTGAGGTCAGAAACTTCTTTTAGAGACTAAGGAGACTTCACTGAGTAATGGTGCTGATCTGTAGAAATTATTTCTATCCCTGTTCTGTCAAGTACTTAACTAGTCAAAGTTTTTATATCACCTATGACAGATTTCTTTCTGTGACATTTCAGGATCTTCGAATATCTCTAGAATGCTACAGGAAATGTGTTTTTATCATTGGAAATCACATTTTGTGTAGCTGATATGTTTCAAGCTCCATGTGTTAGAGTGTAGAGTACTTCTAATGAATTAATGAGCAGTAGGTTTAGTAATATAATTAAAGACAGCTTACCATTGCAAAACTTTAATTTGAATATCAAACAATAAAGCAGTAATTGTCTATTTGCTGCTGGGAGCTACCATTTGAACAAAACTGCCAGACTGTCTTACTTTATGACACATGTCAGAGTTCTTACTTGTCACATTCACTGTAACAGTGAAAACACCATCCTTCATGAAATAAAAATCTGGGCTGCTATAAAGCCCTTCAGATAATCTAATAATATAGCTTTATGTGGACCATGCGGATCTGAATCTATCTATCTATCTATCTATACACTTTTTTTTTTTTTTTAATTTCAAAATAGTTATTGTATATTCCTTTTGGAAATACCTAGAGGGTTTTTTTCTTGCCTTGTTTCCATGGTCCTTGTGAATTCTAAACAGTTAAGTACCTCTTAAATACCAAAGATCTCCACAGTTCAATGTTATTGCATAATGTATTCTTTCCCTTTCCTAAAGAAAAATCTAGAAGACCGAAGAAATCTTTTAATAGTACTGCATGGGTGACTGAACTAGGATGAAGTTGTTTTAGGGAGAGGAAAGAAAGTAAATAATTTATCTGGTGTTAGCAATTTTCAGTTATTTGATTATATTGTTTAAAAGAAGGTCTGAAATGATTGAATTTGACAAGGATTTAAGTGCAAATTTTGCTTTTGTAATAACCCAAAAATCTTTTATTAACTTTTAATTTTGGAAGGAAATGTTCATTCACCAGGAAGAAAAGACATTTGATAGAGATTCCTTCTTTTCCTAGAATTCGGTTCACTGATTTTTCAGTACGTACATTTAATTGTGAAAATTGAAATTTTGTGTTTCAAAATTATTAAAACAAAAAAAAGTGGATCTCATGTAATATTTTAATCATTCATTTGTTTCTATTGTTGTTGATGGGACATTTCACACAGATATATGCTGAGAATTTTCTTGATTGAAATTTGATGGAAAAGAAAAATGAAATTTAATTTCGTTATGGTAGAGATGTTTCAGAACTGTAGGAGAGGATGCCTGTATTTCAGAAAAAAAAAAAAGTTGCTCTATGGGGAAAAAAGCTTGATCTATGCTATTTCCTCCAGAAGCTATCTATTCTCTTACTTTTCTCTGAAAAAATAAAAGCTGTCTCTGCTGTAACCAGGCCTATCAAAAACATTCATAAAATAGTCTAAAACAGACTGAGTTAAGGAGACCTGCTGGCTCATAAAATATATCTCTAGTTCATGAAGATTATGGCTAGTTTCAAATTGAACCAATATATCTTTCTGACATTTAGTCGCTTTTCTGGGTCTCTCTGAAGTTCCTTAGCATCCCGTCAAGCATGACCCCTTCTAAATAATTTTGCATGATTTGAGAAATTTTTCTACTTCATAGTTTGGTTGCAGTTACAGACCACTGAAATAAATACAGAGCAGTTTGGTATTATGGATTGGGTAGGGGTCCAAAGCCCTGCTACATTTCCAGGGTGAGCATCACAGCATACAGGATAAACCACTTCGCCAACCCAGCACTACCTTATGAACAAGAAATATTTCTCACCATCAGCAGGCTCCAATCTTAACTGAAGTGCCTGTTTTGACATGTTTTATTACAGATTTAATGGGCCAGAGAATCTTGCCCTACATCGGGTGTATCCTTTTCCCTCCCTGGTTTTGTTAAGTCTGCAATGGGCAAAAGCGTAATCAAGTATGTCAGGAGAGACTGAGCTGACCTAATGAACATATGTCGGAGTTAATGAACATTTCCATGGACTTTGTCAGTGCACATCCTCAGGCAATTTTAGGCACTGAGTGGCTGTCATTTTCTGAGCTGCAAAGTTGTTCAGTTAGCTTGCCTCAGCAGTAAGTCACTCCAGTTAGTGTTTCTATTAATAACTACATTTAAAGTATCCCTAATTTTGCTAGGGGCTTGAGCTTTTGTTGGGGGCAGAATGCTTCACCACTTGATTACTGAGACCCTTAGCTGCATGCTGCTAAGTGAGAGTGAATGGTTTGATTTCCTTCATATTTCATTATTTCTTTCATATTTCATTATTTCCTTAAATGTCCTGAAGTTTTACAGATGAAAGAAGAGAAGCTGGAGGAAATATGAAGTTTGGGGTGTTATGTTAGCACCAAGTCTCCTTATACTGAAGGACTGTCTGCTGTCTGTCTCATTTCTTCTCTGCCTGGATCAGCTCTCATTCCCACTCCGGCTCTGGCTATGCAGCCTCATGAAATACCTGTCTGATGAGGAACCGAGGCACAGACTCAGATCAGCAGGGAATCTAAATCCTTTATTCAAAGAAACGAGCTGCTTTTATACACTTTTTCAAGGTACCTCATTGCATGACCTATCCCATGTGACCACGTCAGCGGCACGCATTCTCAGTGTATTTCTATGGGGTGATCACGCACTGTTCAGGGGTCTGTCAGCTCCCAGCGGGCTCCTCTCCGCAGGGCTCTGCCGTGTGACACCTCCTCTCCCCGAGTCCAGGGGAGACAAGCCTCTCCGTGCCACCACCTGCTCCTTTGTTCTGCCATGTTCTTCTGCAGGCACATCCTACAGCCCCCAGATCCCATCTCTTCCCACATCTATCCACTTGCTGTCTTGAATAACGTTGCAAGGTTTTATTTTCATGTTTGAGTATGTGGGATGGTGAGAAAGTCCACCAAGTCATCAGTAAGCATATATCTACTCTAGTGTCTGGGGTATTTTTGCAATGCAGATGTGCCAGCTTTGCTATCCTTTTATGCAAGCAAGAGAACAACTTACCTCACTAAAGTAGTCACAGTGGTATATGGCTATCTTAATTAAACTGTAAGTTATTTTAATGAAGCTCTATGGCTCTCTCATAACAGCAGATTTCGCTCATTCTTTGGGATGATAGGAGCACAGCCAGGCTGAAACTGCACACACAGAATTTTCACAAATCCTCAGAGAATAGAGAGTCAACTGCAGCACCCTATACTTCCCTGGTTAGATAAAAGGCATAGTCTTCGACAACAGTGGGCTTTTGTTTGGTGTTGCTTTTTTCCTTTTAACTAAACTACAAAAGATGTGCTAAAATTTTGCCATCAACAAAAAATACCAATAAATCATTTTCCCAGCCAAATAATGTCATGTAACTGATTGGCTGAGTGGTAAAATGGCAATTGCAATTCAGTGGAGAAAAATGTAGAATGATGCACTCATTGACGGGGTTATAACAGATACTTCTGGGAAAATGACAGCTTCTGCTCTGTAGCAATCCAAGAAGTAAAAAGTGTTAGGAATTTTTAGGAATGGAAAAGAGAACAAATCTGAAGACATTATTACTTATTTGTACAAAATGCAGCAAGTCCTTCAACACTACGTGCAGCCCTGATTGGAACAGCAGTGTCCATAGAATGTTGCTGTGTCTCCCTCAAAAGGGATAAGTAACAGTTGTGAAAAGTAAAGAAACAATCAACATGAAGAATTTACATAGAAGAAACAACCAAAGTGAAGTTTTTTTCTTTACAGAAAAGAGATGCCAAGAGGGGTATGACACAGTTCTGTAGAACTGTAGGCATAGAAAAGGTAAATAAGTAAAAATTGTTCATCATCTTTCCTGTCACATGAGTTAAAGGCATCTTTCTAAAATAATAGGTGTTACAGCTCATATAAGTTGAAAAAGAAGCAAGACAAACACATGAAAGAAAAATCTACTCAAGCCTAAAAACCCACCAAACCATTAAATCTAGCCCTGGAAGTCCAGAAGCTGTGTATATTTGCTGTCAGATATCCCAGGGAAGTGCACATCTGATTTATTCCTTTCTCAGGCATGTGTTCCTGTCCACTCTAAGAAACAGATTATTGGGCAATATGTACCTTTGGTCTGACCTGATGAAGAATTGCTTCAATGAAAATGAAGGGGATGTACTTTTATTCCTTTAAAATATATAGACTAATTTATGAGCTTTTACTTCTCTTTTTCTTCCATTTAATCATATCTTACTGAATGAATTTCAAAGAATAGTATGAATAACATATAATACGTAAATAACCACCTCTCAGATCTAAAGATACGCACATTTTTCCTTTAAATATTTAAGACTGCACTCCTACATTCCCATATTATTGTCCTGGCAGAGCCTTTGAGAGAAAATTCCCCTGCAAGCCGCAGCTTGCATTGTTCAGCCTTTCAGCTACCATGAGTGACTGGAAGGGCTGTTACTCTGTAATGCTATACTTTTCAAAGAATTATAGAATGGATCAGGTTGAATGGGACCACAGTGGATCATCTGATCCAACCTCCCTGCTCAAGCAGGGTCATCCTAGAGCACAGGATTAAGTCCAGATGGTGCTTGATTATCTCCAGTAAGAGAGAATCCACAATATTTCTGGGCAACCTGTTCCAGTTCTCGGGAACCCGCACAGTAAAGTTCTTCCTCATATACAAGTGGAACTTCCTGTGCATCAGTTTCTGCCCATTGCCTCTTGTCCTATTGCTTGGCACCACCAAGGAGAGCCTGGCTCCATCCTCCTGACCCCCTCCCTTCAGGTATTGATAGACATTGATGAGGTCCCCTCTGAGTTGTATCTTCTTGAGTTTGAACAGGCCCAACTGTCCCAGCCTATCCTCAGCTCCTGTCCCTTACATCTCTTTTGCCCTCTGCTGGAGCTCCTCCAGGAGGTCCATGTCTCTCTTGTGCTGAGGAGCCCAAGATTGGACACAGCACTCCAGATGTGGCCTCATTGAAATCCATTATAGTAATCTTACTTCCTGCCCTACTCTCTTTTTGCCCAATACTGAACTCCTCAACCTCATGCTCATTAGAGCCCAGGCTGCCCACAGTCTCAAATCTCCATCAAGACCTTCTCTGTTTGTTGGTATGAGGTCAATTAACATGCCATTCCTTGTGGGATCACCCACCAGTCTGACTCTAGCAGAGAGGTGCCAGTGGTTCCTGACTCTTCTGTGCATTGTTTCTTGTGCAGGACTGCCACACAACCAAGAGCACTCCCATGTACAGCTGATGCAGTTTCAGGCTCTCTGCGCAAGAGATTTGGTGTAATTCCTACTTCTTCTCACAAACCCTCCCAGGATGCTCAGTAGGCTCTCCTCTTCACATATTTGGTATGTTACATCAGAAACTAGACAGAATACTCAATCGTTTCCTTTACTTGATTGACCCAGTTGACACACCAGCAGCTAGGCACCAGAGAGAAAGGCGATCCAATGCTGGTCAAAGGTGAGCACAGATGAGTAATTATGCAGAACTGCCCATGAGTTGATTATATTTACTATTTCTCCTTCTTAAGAAAAGGACAGAAATTGCCATTCTGTACCCATCTCAGACAAAGCTCCTTGGGTGACTCAAAAGGATAGTCATGATATCTTCACATAAATTGATCATGAAAACTTCACTCGGTGTTTAGTAAGGAAGACATGAAGGAAACAAGCCTCTTTTTGCTTTCCATTGTCTCCCTACAGAGGTGATTACTGAATATCAATAAGCACAGATGAAATTTCTCAGAGGATTTTGGGTTAAGCACAGAGAAGGGTCACAGGTAAAGTCTCAATTTATTGTAATGTGCATTTAGCTCAGTTGTCTTTGCACAACCAACCAGCAAGCTTGTGAGATTTCAGATAGTAGGTACCAAAAAAAACAACAAAAAAAGGAGATTTATTGTTATGTTTATGCTTACTGCAGTTCTTGCTATTACTCTGTCTCTTTTGAGGTCTGGAAAAGTTATTTATTTTGTCGTTGGTATCAATACTGATCACAGCAGGCAGGCATCTGCTTCAAAAAAGCCATGTCTTAGCTGGCATGAATTGCTCTTCTCAATGACAAAGGCAGCACAAAGGCCAAGGGCTCAATAGAAATGAAACACCAACCTCTGTCTGGTCACTCCTGGTCAGGGTTGAGGTATATGGAAGGATTATTACCTCAACTGCATGGTTCTTGTTCTGTGGATATATTGAGAATTTCAATCTTCTGGGCTGTCAATTCAAAAACTTTTATGGACACTCTACCACGAAAGAAAGAGAGAGAGAAAGAGAGAAAGAGAGATGTTATTGACTGTGCTTCTAATAGCACTAAAACCATTCCTGGTATACATCTCTGTCATGATTTATTTGCTTATTTGTTTCTGCAGTCTTTAAGCTTGATTATTGCAGTAATTCCATTGCATAGCTTTATTACACCATTTCTTTTAATACATATATGAGTTCAATATAAAATTATTACAATAGAAAAAGGTAAAATATTATATGCACATGCACAGTTCAACCCTGTCTGATAAAATGGGTAAAAAATAAGTCAAGGTAGACCTAAGTGTGCTTTTGCACATGTGACAATTCAAAATACAGTAGTGCATGGTTCTCAGTGAAGTATAAAGTTGCAAGACTGTTCTTAGCAGCGCAAGAAGCAGGAAGGAAACAGATGAATCTAGAAATTTTGGCAATGCAAGTATGAAGTGTGGCCACAGAGCATTCCACATCCCCTCTCCAGAGTGTTGGCAGAATAGCAAGAAATCCCACCCATTAAAAAGTCAATTTGGCCATTTTGCAATGAAAACCTGGGACAGCTTATAGTTATATAAAATGAGATATTGATGCTATATTTAATGAAATACTAATAATCCTCCGGATAAGAGGAAATTTTAGGATTTTATCAGGGAACATCTTTGAACAAGATATTGAGAGTGGATAAAGTAGTTATTAAACCAATATTACCCAATTGTTTGTTTGTTTATTCATTTATTCAAAATAAAAAAGAAAAGCCTGTCATTAAATATTTTTCTTTTAGATTAACAATCTTTCTGGATTATGTTACAAAATGTCAAATAAGTTCATTTATTCAAGCAGTTCTTACTGAGCACTTAAGGAGCTTTGCTTCTAGACTTAGCATAAAAGATGAAAGCAATTACACTTAAAATTGTTGTTTGGCCTCCATGAGCTCTCATCTATTCCTCTGCTGTATTCCGAAGATTTTCTTTTCTCTACTTCCTTCTAAATTAATCTGGAACTGCTGTTTGCAGATGCAAACACTTTCAATGTATTTTAACATGATAAAGAAATTGTATTTGCAAGTCATGTCAAGAAACCATAACAGGGGAAACCAACCTGATGAAAAACAGATTTTCTTTATTCCCAAATCTAATGTACAGTTATTTTACTTATAATCCTTTTATTTAAATAAATTCTTAGAGCTGGTTCCTCCGGTACAGTAACAGCTGTTATTCTGTTAGAGTAATTGTCCTTATAAATGTTTCTAACTACAAACTGAAATAACTTCACACATATACAGGAGCCATTAAGAATATGGTCAAACATAAGATAACAAACTATAAGTTTCTCTTGCAATCAGCTTGGTCTTAAAAGCAATTTTATACTTATTTCATGTATATATACATACATGTAATTTTGCCAACATTTTTACTCTGAATGCAGTTATACAGTTATTCAGTTAGAGAAATGACTTGAATGATAAGGAAGTGGATAAACCTAATATTTTCAATTCTTTTAATTATGTGAGACAAAATGCAATAATAAACCTCATATACATCAATAAATGTGTATTTTATACACTGAGTTCACCAGACAAGACACAGAACACATACAGAGATACTGATAGAGCTACACATTCACCCTCTGCAGAATATTGCCTGGATTTTGTTTCTTATTGCACAGCATTACAGAGAGAATAGAATGAGTGCAGATGCCACTAAAACGTTAAAATTTCATTCTTCAACTATGAAGGTGACTTCACCCATGTTCTGAAAGTTCAACAATTTTTACTTAAAAGAGAGGGTTTTTCTTCTCAATTGTAACTTAATCAAAATATTAACAACTCTTTTCATTTACAAAGAAAAAATCACAGTCTAGATTCCTGCTTATTTTCTGTGTTCTGTGATACTACCTGAGTCTTTCAGCAGTATGCACAACAAAACACAGCAACAGGAAGGCACAGTGAGATGATTTAGGAATAGAATTTGGACTCGTGTCTGAATTATTTTGGTTTTATGAGTTTAATTCCACTTCTATAGCCTTTGCAAGTACCTTTGGGGTAGCTTCACTTCATGAATTTGTCAGATTCTGATTTCAATTATACTGCTATCAGGTTGGCATAATTTGCCACATACTACAGGTATAATTTCTGATTTACATTAATATTAGTTTAGTAAGAATTAGTCCACAGCTATTCGGGAAGGACATTCTAAAATGTCTCATTCCTGTCAGCTAATTATGTCTTTGAAGGCTCATAATTGTAACATAATAGGCACTAAAACATGCATTTATATAGTTATATTTTACATATATATGTTTAGGGGTTTTTTTTTAATTCTTAAATTACAGAAGATTGTTCAGGCACTTGCATATTATTGACTGGTGCTATTCCTCTTTTCTTTAGTTCCCGCAGAATTACAGAATGAATTTTAACAATAAATGGTTATCATGATAGAAAGGAAGTTATTGCAGGCTTTTCACTAAAATTATGTGCCGTGAGGGAGAAGGCAACAGAAAATCATGAGATGAAAACTAATTCTTTAGTCATAAGGGTATGACTCCATTACCTTCTAGATGTTCTCTATCTTTACACCAACAATTAAAAACATTTCTACAGAATGCATAGCATAGTTAACAATTTCTTTGGGGATTTATTTTGAAAACACATCCAAAGTAAAGATATGTGAGCTGGATAAAGCAGGAACAGAGATTTTGTGGTCGGTACTACAGCTGAAGACCAGTTTGTGAAAGATGGTGTCCCCACACAGAAGAAGACACAATTGCTGCTCTGAGATAGAAATCCATGCAAAAGACTGATAGAGTGGGAAAAAGGCTTCCAGAGTCTACACTTTTATCATTTTCAATGTACCAAAATTATCACTGAACTTTGGGTGTAGCTCTGTTCTGTATATTCTCTCTAGAATTGACGAGCTTAGAAAAAAGTTCTAAGGTATCATTATTAAGATTCCCCAAGTTAACAAAGCTTCTTAAGCCCTTTATTAGTACTTATTTATAGGCCATGACTCCATGGGTGTTCTTCAGAATGAATTTGTTAGCTTTTTTCATGTTACTTCTTTTTTATTTTTTTTCTGAAACCAGACGTCAGTAGATATGGCAACTAATTGAAGGTGCATGGGGAAAACAATCACATTTAGTTGACAACAGAAATTTAGTAGGATGTAACCAGACCCTGCAACTGAGATCCAGGTCTTCACTACGACACTCATCAGCCTGAACGGTACCTTCAACAGGCAGCTTTTTTCATATCCCTTTTCAGCAATTTCCTAGAATCATAGAATCATTTAGATTGGAAAAGACCTCTGAGTCATAGAGTCCAACTATTAAGCTAGCACTATTGTGTTCACCATTAAACCATATTCCCAAGTGCCACATCCATATGCTTTTTGAACGCTTCCAGGGATGCTGATTCAACCACATCTCTGGGCAGCCTGTTCCAATGCTCGACCACCCTTTCAGTGAAGAAACTTCACAACATCCACTCTAAACCTTCCCCGCTGCAACTTTTGACCATTTCCTCTTGTCCTGTCACTAGATGCCTGGGAAACTGACTCCCACTCACTGCGACCTCCTTTCAGGCAGTAGTAAAGAGGAATAAGATCTCCCCAAAGCCTCCTTTTCTCCAGGCTAAACACCCCCAACTCCCTCAACTTCTCATAAGCCTTGTGCTCCAGACCGCTCAGCAGTTCAGTCGATCTTCTTCAAACACCCTCCAGCACTTTAATGTCTTTCTTGAAGTAAGAGTGCCCAAAACTGAACACAGGATTCAAGGTACAGCCTCAGCAGTACCAAGTACACAATCCCTGCCCTGGTCTTGCTGGCCACACTATTGCTGATACAGGCCAGGAAGTCATTGGCCTCCTTGGCCACCTGGGCACATGCTGGCTAATGTTTGGCCACTGTCAAACATCACCCCCAGGTCTTTTTCCACTGCATCATTCCAGACTCTCTGCCCCCGGCCTGTAGCGCTGCCTGGGGTTGTTGTGTAAGGGCAGGACCTGGCACTTGGCCTTGTTTAGCTTCATACCATTGGACTCAGCCCACCGATTCAGCCTGTTTAGACCCCTCTGCAGAGCCTCCCTGCTGCCATTTCTTTGCTTTCACATAACCACCTAAAAACTATGACCTTTCTAGCTTCAAAACTTTATACAACTCTTCCAAAATTCGTACAAGCAGTCGAGACCTACTTTGACTCCATTTTCACAAGCATTTTTAGTATAAATCTTCACAAGCATCTTATCATTTGTCCTGACATCTTCGCTTGAAATACGTCCTGGAAGATTAATGACACTGGCAGGCCAGTGCTTGGCAGCACTGGTTTTGATTTCCAGTCCCTCAAAACAGATTGAAATGTAAGTGCCATGTGTCCAATGACGTAGACTTTAAGGGTTACTTAAATAAAACCTTTTAGATAAAAAATATTTGTAATGACTACGAATTTATGTGGTCGCAGATGTAATCAGGGTCCTAAAGATAAAATCTACTTATCTATCTAAATGGAAAGGGTTCACCGTGATTTTTTAATAATAGTAATCTGAGCAATATTCAGAAATATTAGTTTTATGGAGAAAAAACTTAAAAGCAAATTTTTTAAAATTCAGAACTATGTAAGTTCATGCACATTTATCTTCTTTTTGGCTCTACCTACAAACAGGACAAAAAGTGTTACTTGAGAGTACTTGCAGAACATGACTGCAAGAAAAAAAGGCAATATTCAAGAATAATAAACACAGAAAGCTTTATCAAAATATATCTTATTTAAACTGAAAGGATTCTTGTATTCAAAAATGCATTCAAATAGCTTAAAGATCCTCATCATCTCTTGCATTCTTAATCAAATAATTAGAGTATAACTTCATTTTGTACACATTTCAAACAAAAAATTTCTTTTCTTTCAGTTTTATAGCAGATTTTTACGTTTGAATATCTGATGCTGAATAGTTTTTGCCATGAGCAGGTGGCTTTTATATATCTATCAGTATCAAAATAATATCAAGAAATTAAATTAAACAGATTAAATCGTAATATGAATACATAAGGAACACTTCTTGTCTATATCAAAAATATGGTCCAATTCCAGCTAAAGGCAGAGAAAACCCACCATTTAACATTTAAGAGCTGCACTAGATTCTAAAACTCATCACTATAACAACCATATAAAACTCACAATACACACCTATGAAAATGTACTGTACAGTAATATCCTTTTTTTTTTTTTTTTTGTGCTCTGAGAATATGAATAATCCACTGAAAAATCCCATAGGGAGTCACTGTTTCCTACAGATTAATGAAGTTTTGTCTTTTGATCAGAATCATCAAAACTTCAGGACAAAACATCAGGGCTCCAAGAATGCTTTAATATGGATGTCCAAAATTTCAGCTTTTTATAAATTGCATACTGAGGAAAACATTTAACTGAGGCATTTTTCAAAAACTTGGCCAGAATCTCTTAGGGATCTGTAGCAATGGCTGCTCCTTTCTTTAACAGGTTTTGAATTCAGTCTGAGGGACTGATATTGTGAGGTCTTCTCTTCCTACTCTGCCAGACTCTCCTTCAGGAAAAATATATATCACAGGGATTGTTTTCTAAGCATGATATGCAATCCTCGGATTTATCTGGATGTTTAGATTTCTTTGTCCCTTGATGTGCTCAGTCACAAGAACAATTCTAGAGCAACCGCCATTTGTCACTGCTGTGACAGTACTGAAGCCTCCAGCTCTAAGAATATCTCAGTGCTCCCACACCCTTCACCCCTGGAAGCAGTGCTGGCAAATAGCACATAGGTGGCACAGTGGCATGGATGTTCCCTGGGTCCTCAGTCCCAAAGCTCACAAGTGTTGAAAGAGCCCTACAACCAAGCATCCTCATGTGCCAGCGCCAGTCTCAGAACTCATGCTTTTCATTTGGAGCATGGTGACACATTTCTGACTCCCCTGTCTATGGTCCTGCTCATGCAGATCCAACTCAGAGCCACAGATACCAGATTAGGGCTTTTTGATGCACTGCTTCTTCCAATGCAAAATCATCAGCGACAATTTTATCACAGTCTTAAGGAAGAAAATATTCTTTTCCACATAGACTTCTGTTCTGATTTTTTCCAATACACGGTGTGTGGGAGTTTTATCCCTCACATCTGTTGGGAGGGCAGCAGGGGAAAGTTTTAATAGCATCTCTCAGTCACTAAGACAACTCTGTTTTAACCCTCCGTGCAAATGCTTTGGCACCCATCTCTTAAAAACAGCTGTCATATTCTTTTGGAGTTTCTTCTGTGATTCTATTCCCTAATTTTCTTTATTATTAAGATTAAAGTCAGTGGCCATTTGTTTGGAGAATCTGAGATATTTTGTGATTTCCCAGAAGTGATGCAAACAGGTGAGGCATATCTTTCATGTTTATCACTAAATCCATTAGAAAACAAATTAGACAACATCTTTTACAATACTCGTTTAACTTTTCTGTATGTTAGAAAATGGAAATAACTTTAGACCTTCATGCACTTCTCTAACAACTCCCTGAAGTTTTTTCCTTGATTAGGCAGTCTTCATAGCCATGTGTCCTGCAGAAAGTGATTGCTCTTTTTTGTTTTCCAGTGCAATACCAACAATGAACATTTATAGATACAGCAACACAAATAATTTCCATATTCAAAGTGGCTTGAGAACTCATTGTCAGTTAGCAGTTCTGCCATTCCTTATCAATCCAGTAACTTGCAAGGATTATTTTGAGATGTTAAACTTGGATACAGAGATGTCAGGTTGTAGGTGGTAGATTTATATATCACCTGTTCCTGGTACTTGTGACTGTTTTCCTTATTGATTCTTTGACATATTTGGATTAGAATCTTCACAAAGAGAGAATCACTTCCTGAAACACTTTTTCACCGATTTTGTCCATAAAAGATTTTGTTACTGATATAGGTTATCTGAATTTTATTCAGAACTCAATACATTATTCTGCATTCGCAAGCCACGGAAGTTTTGTCTTGACTGTTCTTACATTTATCTTAAGTATTATTGAATAATTTGTTATTATCTGAGTATTAATACTACTAAAGTAAAGGAGGGAGTAGTTTCAACTAAAAAAAATTATTTTATATTTTGCACAGTTTTTTAAGTTATTTTTCAAGCTATTATTTAATTTCAGCTTTATTTTTGCCTCTTTGTGTTATTTCTATTTAAGTTCAATTTAAGAAAATAATGCACTTCTAAAGTTCATTGTACATGAAAGTACATGAAAGACATACAATATGTAGGTATTCTACTTTTTTAATGAACTGATTTTTAAAACGTAATGACTGCTCCAAAATGTGAAATAGGAATGAAGAGACTCAAGAGGTACTGGAAGGCAATTCAGGACCACATTCTTGTGTCTTTTGTTTTGTTTTGATTTGATTTTTCTTTCTTTTATTTTTCTTTCAGTGTACATTGTGCCATAGGCAAAAGAAGGCTCTTTAATATCTTGCTCTCATCTAAAATAAGTGAAGCATCACTCACATTACAAAGGTCTGATCAATTTATTTTAATCAACTAAAGAGAAATTTCACCAAACCTATAGAAATATTAAAATTCACTCTATCAACACCTTTTTTTTTTTTTTTCCTACAAGGAATGGTGTACAAACCTATGTTTTTCAGCCAGTTGTGTTGCTCAATGGACAAAGGCAGAAATTTGTAAGCTGAAGGTGCGAGGACTAGGAACAGTCAGATTGGGATTCACTGCTTTGGAGAAATTTTAGGAAAAATATTAACTACTTCACAAAGAATGTTTTTCTCTCTCTCTCTCACTTTTTTTTTCTTTCCTAATAGATTTTATTTATTTCAAATAGGAATAGAAGACAAATGAAGAAAGAAGGGAAAGCTTAAAATAGTGTTTCTATTTGCATGTGTACCATTCTTAAAGCGTGCCAAAAGATTGTGAAGAATTCCAAGACTTTCACGGAGGTACTAAAATGATAGAGGTCCATGAATTGTTTTCAAAGCTGTGTGCTACTGACAACTCAGAAAAGTCAAAAAATCAGCTTCCAGCACACTTGTGAGGAAATATTTGGAACCAGGTGTCTCTGGTGAGCGTTTTCTTGATGACAGGTGGTGGAAATGGTTGCAATCTTTAATTTTCATTATGTAAGTTTGTAATGTTTTAAGAAACTCCTGTATTATTTTCACAGTTTTTATAAGCTCTTCAGTGCCTTGCCATTTCTTACTCTTGATACTTCATAATACAATTTACCTTCATAAGAATGAAAGAACTGCCATGCATCATTTAATCAGTTTCACCCAACTTGGAATCCCATGTCTGACAGTGTCAATTAGTGATTACTTAGGGAAAAACGCAGGAAACGGGACAAGTATAACATGATTTTCCCTTGCAAAACCTTTACAATAAGATTATCATTAACGCAAGGAGATCAGTAGGAACATTGTAACACTTGTACTTCCAGTGCGTGTGCCCTAGAAGATAAACAACAGTTTTCTTATCCACTTCAGAAGAGCCGAACCTTTGAAAGGGCAAAAAGCATCTCATTAAAATTGCTGGGAAAAAAATATTTAGAAACAAAGTTACTCATAAGTGATCTTTAATTTTCTTCTTTCATGATTCAATATGCAAAAAACTTTTATTCAAGTAAGAGGCAATTCAACAATAAATCATATGAGGATGAAGCAGTTACCCCTTAATTTAGCCAGAGAAAAACTGTTAAATGAGACACAATTAACCTAGCCACTTACATCCTGATTCTGAATTCATGATTCTGTAAAACTGCAGCTGTTTCAGCAGTGGTTAGCTGAAATAAATAAAAGAGTTTGTCCATTTTAAATGTGTGCAGTACCTATTTCTCACTGCTTCATATGAGTTTTTATTAACTAGCACTGGTTATTAAAGTCTTATATAAAACAGACTCAAATTCAAATGCAGTGTTGTTCTCCATTTGGAATAAGTCTTTAATTTCTTTTCAGCTATGAGTATTTCTAGATGCAGCAATATGAAACTTTGATTTCATGAGAAGACAGAATTATTTCATCCCATTTTGCAATGAAACCTCCAAATATTAAAGTTCTCAGAAGCAAACACTAAAAACAAGTTATATTTCATATTGATTAAACATTTAATATAAACAATCTTGAAATATTTTCTTTCATTTTTTAAGCCTTTTTTTTTTTTTGAGACACAAAGTTATGTGCCTCAATCTATTTGAAAGAGGATATTTTCTTCACCTATTCTGTTTCTTGTTGCTAATAGAAAATATTGGATTTAGAATTAAATTTCTGAAAATGTCTTTTCTCTCTGTTTCTCTTGCTTTTCATTCCTATCTAAATACTACAAATCCAAAGCCTGCTGTCCTTTACCACCTCACACATAAGGAAAGCATTACTTCAGTCTGTCACAAGAGTGTCAGAACAGGGCTGTGGAGGGTAAATAGGCATGTCTATTTGAGCAAAGGTTGCAAGGGATAATAGAGTCAGGAACTAAGGCTGCAGACTAAACGGAGAAGCAGCTTGCTTAGCAAATAAGGCACAGAGACAGTTTCAGCTTATTTTAAAAACTGTCCAAGAGCTTCTGCACAAATACTTAGGGATCATAAGTTTCTGTTTCAGTCAAGTCTTCTTTCTCCTGCAGCAGCCAGTGACTGACTGTCTTGGGAATTATTTCCTGATTGCTCTGGAAAAAGCCATTCCACAGTAAGGCAATAACTCACTGCAATGGGCCTGTTTAGCTTGAGAAAACTGGTATGCAAGGTTTAGAAAATCTTTGATGGAAATATGAAATTCCAGAAGATAAATGAAAACACAGGGAAAATCAGTGTGAGTGAAAAAAAAAAAAAAAGCAGTTCATACTGATGCATAAGTCAGTAACTTTCCTTGTAATATAATCATTTATTCTAGACAAAGGGAAAGCACTGAAACCAATGGTTAGGTTTTTCCTAAATCTGACTAAAGAATTAAATATCTAATTAAGATTCTCAGTCAATGGTATCTTAATTGACTAATACATCATTCTGTTAACACTAATGGTAAATTAAATATGCTTGATCGATATTCAAACAATGAATTCTGGTTAATTGACATTGATCTTAATGGGCATTACTTTAAAATATTAGCTGATGCACATCCACAGCTGTAGGGATTACATATTACAATATTAATTTTCAGGATATCATTTGCAAGAAACATTAGTGAGTAGTTAGTGAGGTTTCCTTATATATGAAGAGGAATTGTAACCAGCCATCTCAGAAAAGAAAATTAAATTATCCCCTTACAAATAATATATTATTTTCCTCATTACATTGTTTTTCCTTTTCCTTTAAAGTGACTACTCTGAAAAATTAAAGACTTCTAAATCATAATTTACAAGCTCTGGTGAATTATGCTCACATGTAAAATGAATTAAATGGATTAATGAAGAAAAACAATTGCAGTAAAATGCAAGCAAGTGCAGACAAAGAAAGCTGTAGACTAAGGAATTGAGATCAGATACCCAACTGTTGGGTTCTAAAGACTCTTAATGCCTTCTGGAATGGAAGTTAGAGTCATTCGGATTGGAATTTCCGAAAGGGAATAGCCACAATTTATATCTCATTTTCTAGTTGCTTGAGAAGAGTCCACTTCAAGGAAAGCAATATTCAATGGATGATCTCTAGCACTTTCTGAAATTTTTATCACTAGTTATTTCCTTGTTAGGAAAGACAAAAAATTGATTTCTAGTTTAAATTTTGGTCTTGTTTCATGGTAGATGACTAACAGAATCATGGCCTGAGAAGTCATCTGACATTTATTTGTACCTTATTATTTAGATTACTGTAGCAGGTAAATTCTAAGAGTTCACCATTATTTTAATTAATGTTTTAATCAAGTGTAACATCTTATATTCTTGGGAGGATTATTTTATTGTATATATAGATATATATAGATAGGTTAAGACTATTCATTTGATGAACAAATCATGTCTAGTGTTCCAGGGGACATCTCAAAAAGCCTCACAAAATAAGTGATAGTTCTAACAAAAATTAAAATTAGGAGCATTGTCCAATTTGCAGAGCATGTCTTTCTACTAATAAGTAATGAGTGAGCAGAAAACAACATGAGAATTGAACCTAGAGTGAGTAGTGAGTTGGCAAGTATTTGACCAAATTAACCCCACCTTTTCCAGAGGATAAATCCATATTTGGGGATACAATAGTCTAAAACTGCTGAAATAAAGAGAAGTCTTGCCAGCATATGGGAAAGGAGGCATTAGCAGAACCTCATTTGATACACTGAGAATTCAATTTACGTTAGAGTTCACTGGTTTTAATTTTCCCCTGAAACATTGAAACATGCAACAGAAGTTAAATGGAATTCTTCACAGAAATCCCACATTGCAGCTCAGCAGTTATAGGTACCTCTTATGGTAAAAACCACATTATCTTGACTTCTTCATTTTCCTTTCTATCACCTCTTATCACGGCAACTCCAAACCAGCAGTAAACCACGAGGCAGTGACATGGGACACCAAGGTTTGACCACCTATTTTGCCACAAATTTTAAATGTCATCTTTGGCAAGCCACTTTGACTTCTCTTCATCCAAATTCACAAAGTCAACCATGCGTCAGAATTTCAGTTGATTGCAGTGAGAAACAGGCTTCTAAAAATCTCTCTAGATCTGAGGTTACTGCATGCAGATCTGGACAGCCCAGCACAGGAAGGACATGGACCTGTCAGAGCCAGTGCACAGTATGGACACTAAGATGCTCACAGAGTTGCAACACCTCTCCTACGAAGCTGAGAGAGCTGGGGTTCTTCATCCCAGAGAAGAGTAGACTTTGGGGTGACCTCATTGCCACCTTCCAGTACATAAAGGAGACCTCCAAGGAAGACGGAGATGGACTTTTTACAAAGGCATGCAGTGGTAGGATAAGGGAGAATAGCTTCAAACTGAGACTAGGTTTAGATTTAATATTAGGAAGAAATTTTTTACTGTGAGGGTTGTGAGGCGTTTGAACAGGTTGCCCAGAGAAGTTGTGGATGTCCCATCCCTGGAAGCATTAAAGGCCAGGTTGGATGAGGCTTGGAGCCACCTGATCTAGTGGAATTTGTCTCTGCCGATGGCAGCGGGGTTGGAACTAGATGATTGCTAAGATCCCTTCCAAACCAAAACATTCTTTGATTCTGTGATCTGGCTCCAGTATTGTTGTTAAGCCTGTAGTCCATGCAGCTCAAATCTGAACTCACATCAAAGTCTTTAATTTGTTTAGGCTCTCAGCTGCAGGCCCATCAGCTGATTTTAAAATCAAATAAAAATTTGAGCTCTAAAGAAGCTAAAATAAAATAAATCAAATAAAAATTTGAGCTCTAAAGAAGTTTAGAGTTGTGGCTTTTGTCCTGTGGCATTTAACCTCTGTAGTTATTAAGAATAGGAGTGAGCTATGTGCACCAAAAGTGGATTCATCTTCAATCCTTCGAATACTCTGTCAGTCAGAAATGTTGCATACCTTCTCTCCTCTATACTCACAAGATTTATGTCCTGCTTTGTTGTTAAGCCCTATTCATTTGTTTTATTTTGAGGTTTTTTTATGAAGTAGGGTTGATGACCTATTGACCATAATTCATGGAAATAAATTTCTAGACAGCCCCCCAATTAGCTTGAATTCTACCTATGTGAAAACTCTTTATATTGTCAGAGATATCCCTGACACCCAATACCCAGAAAATTATTACCTGGGAGCATCATGATGCTTTCTTAGCATAATCTTGTATTGTTGGTCAAAGGAAACTGGAGAGGAGAGCCATTTTCATGGATGCATAGAAGCCACCTTTTAGCATAGGTCATCAAAATCAACTCTTGATAAATGAAGCTCTGAACCCAGTGTTATTCATCATATATCTAAAAGAGTGTAAACACACATCAGTTGTGTTAGTTCCACTGAACACACAGGTAGATGCAGCTCTGTACCTATGTTAGAAGAGCAGCTGGGCTTTTTATGGGTATAAACGAAGTAAAAAATCTAAGGCAGGTGCAATCATCTCAAGGTGTCAGCCTCAGAAACCCAAACCTCAGCTCAAGCAAAGCTACCGAAGGATGTTCAAACTCTCAGCGATAGTTGGGAACACAAGAAAGTAGACACACGTAAAAACACATGCACACGTGGGCATAAACATACACAGTTGTTGGGCCTGTGAAGAGAAAAGACTGCTAGAATAATGGCAGCTACAAGTACCTGAGACAGATGGTATCTCGGGACAGCTAAAGCAACAATTAAAAGAAATATAACAGAGCATCAGCTCTAGATACACTCCGCAAAGTAATGAATGTTGTTACAGAACTGCAGTTAATTAAAAGGGATTCAAAACCAGCTATATCTTGTTTTGTACCCAGCAATATGCTAAATATGGACACTGCCACACCAGCTGAAGCAGAAAATGTCAACAGTAAAGGCTCACAGGTCAATGCTTTGCAGGGAAGCTACACTAACACAACAAAAAATAAACTAGCACACACGATATGCATGTAATAAAAAGATAAATGTAGCAAAAGCCATTCTGAGACAACTCTTTTCTGTGATTTTATTTTTTGGATTAAAACACCATCAAATCTTGCAAATTGCACAGGTAAATTATAGTGAAGAAAATCATATCCTTTTAGCCATTCATGGCTGACTTGATCTGACCTACTCACCAATGAGCCTTGGTTTTAAGATTAAAAGAGCTGAAAACACTAAAGAATCCAAGACTCTGATTTCAGAGTCTCAAAAATACAACTATTTTGACGGAATTTGTACACTGGAATAGTCTCAGAATTGGTCTTAGAAACATGTACATTGAAGTGTTTTGAAAATTTTCATGGAAGAAAGAGACAACATAAAGTGTTTACCTGGCTACTCTCAGTGAACTTTTCCATTGAACTGTTCATTGGATACCATAAGAAGAAAGAAAGAAAGAAAGAAAGAAAGAAAGAAAGAAAGAAAGAAAGAAAGAAAGAAAGAAAGAAAGAAAGAAAGAAAGAAAGAAAAAGAAAGAGAGAAAGAAAGAAAGTTCATTTCATTTTTTTTCTGCCTTTCTATGTGATGTTGCATAAGTGGTGTGCCAGCAGGGAAAGGAAAACAAGAGAGAAAGAGAGTGGCCTGCACAGTGGGAAAAGTGGGACAAGAGTAGGAAGAATAGGAATGTAAGAAGTTTTGTGATACGCAAAGAAACTTTGTTAAAGAAATCTTAAGGCTTCAGTGCTCCAGTTTCAGGAAAAGTGGAAGAAGAGTGGAGAAAATCTGCACTCTTAAATCTATTAAATTTTGCATATTCTTTCCATGAGAGACTCTACCCTTAAATTATGCTGCTTTATTTTTCAGAAACTATCATTGTTCTTTTATCAAATATAAATACAAAGAATGTGTTATATCCTGTACCTTTGTATGTATATATATTTATTCTGGCACTGGGGTCTTTATATAGATTTTATTACCTGACACATTTTTATCTAAGAGGCAGACCATTTGGTCTATTTATTTTTTCTGGATTTCATAAAGCTGTATCTACTGCAAGGTATAGGCAACAACTGAATTAAACACACACACACAATTGTTTACAGGAGTACTTTTGTTAGCACCATATTAATTCAAATGAAAAGACCCAACCCTAGCACATTTTGGCTTTTTTAATCAAAATGATGTCATAGCTGCTTTTCAGTCACCCAATTTGAAGAAATAAAAAAGTCTGATACTGACCTATTTTTGACTTGGCCTAACTTCAACATCTAAAATTTATTCATCTCATTGAGGCTAGATATCTAGCTATATATGTAGGCACAGAGGGAAAATAGCGGTGGTGTCCCCATTGGATATGATAATCTGTCTCTTGGACAGATCTTTTTCAATTGAGCATAAAACCAGTTGCGATAACTAGTGGAGTTAAGACTCTGAACTATACTTAAGAGAAGTGAATTTTTTGTTTGGCATTTGCTTTATTTGCACATCTGACTGTATTTTTCCAGCACTGTTCAGTAGCAGTGCTTACACACCGCAGTCATGGCTTGGTCTCTCCTACTAGCAGTCAGCAACAACATTCAGACATAGCAGAGAGTTTCAAGGGGAATGATTTTTCTCAACCTTTGCTTAGTCACATGTGTATGCAAGTATATTGGAATACTAGTATATTAATATATTAGTATATAAGAAAAGTTTTAAAACATACTGAACTGAACACAGAATTTCCCTTACATCTCTGATTCGTTCTTCTTATTTTATCTTTCATGTAGTTAGCCCACCACCAATAAAGTAGTGTCTGCCCATTATTTTGAAAAGGTGAAGTGTTTGTTATCCTTGAAATAAGGCTTAAAGAAAAATCTGAGCAGGATCTGTCCCTTAAAACTATATCAAAGGGAAAAAAGTACAAATAACATGAAAGAAAATTTAAAACTCCTTAAACTGGAATGTCTAATTAACCCATTGCCCTTTTTTATTTGGAATGGAATTCAGTGAAGAAAAAATATTGAGAAGGTGCAAAAGATTTCTGATGATATTATGACCAATAGAAGTTTTTCCTGCTATCAACAGAGCTGTACTTAAATTTAGAAAAAAAATAAATTAAAAAAAATGAAAAGGAAAAAGTAAAAGCAAAAATGTAATAGAGCTAAAGAACTTCGACTAGTGTCTGTACGTATCAAAAACTTAATACTTGCAACAGAAAGATCCATTTCTCAACAATTTGAGTTGCCTTAGGAACTCAGAATTCCCTTGTTCATAAGCACAAATTTGCTTCAATTGGTTTGCTGCCTTCTTAGGAGTTGATAAAAACTTTATTAATCAAATCCAGCATCTCACAAAATCCAGCCCTTCAAACACTTTTGAACTTTAAGTTCAGTTCCGAATACTGTTGTCAGGCCTTGTCACAGGTAATTTTTGTTGCTCATATTATTTATTATAGGATTAACCCTCAGGATTAGTTACCATGTGCAAACATTGAGAAGCACATAATACCTCTCAGAAAAAAAAATCAGGAAATACTCTGTTTGAAGATGGATCTATGAAAAATAAGCAGACAAAAAGAGGAGGTATGTGGTTTATAACTTTAATATTTTATTACAGGTAAACTCGTTGGATATGGGGGGTTTTGTGTTTCTCTTTTTCTTTTCTTTTCTTTTCTTTTCTTTTCTTTTCTTTTCTTTTCTTTTCTTTTCTTTTCTTTTCTTTTCTTTTCTTTTCTTCTTTTCTCTTCTCTTCTCTTCCCTTCCCTTCCCTTCTCTTCTCTTCTCTTCTCTTCTCTTCTCTTCTCTTCTCTTCTCTTCTCTTCTCTTCTCTTCTCTTCTCTTCCCTTCCCTTCCCTTTTTTCTTTTCTTTTCAAAGCAAAAGCCTATGGTAAATCATTCTGTATATGTCATCCTTTACCCTTTCTTTTAACCAAATAGGGCAACATATGTTGGATCTGAAACAACTTAATGACATTGAAAATATTTCTGGTTTCATACTGGTATTATAAAAGACCAGTTCTCTAAGCAACAAAATAAAACAAAACAGTCTTATTAATTTCTTTTTCTTTCAAACTTTCCCCACACTCTGCCTCAAAAGAGTATATTCCAGATAGGCCAGACCATACTAAGCCAGTGATGGATCTGTTAATTTTAGCACAAGTTTGTTACATAGGGTCTGACTGCAAAGTTTGAAAGTGGATAGTCATACAGGATATGTTCCTGCCAGTTCTTTGTCCTATTCTTTCAATCGTTTAACCTCAATTTCAAGCAATTACTCTTCATCTTCCAAAAGCTATTTCAGTATTTTCTCTCCTTTCATTTTTCTTTTCAGCAAGTATATTTCCTTCATAGCAATTTCCCCCTGGTTCCCATTAAAAAGTTCCCAAAAATATTCTGTCTAATCTCTAATCTGCTTGGAATGACACGAAACTTGTAAAGTCTACCTCTCTCTCTTTATCTCAAGGTATCCTTTGAAAAATTCTTGGGAATTAAAGACCATTTTTTCTTTCAAAAAAAAATTCTAATTTAAATGTCTGTTCTATTCAGATTGAATTCATTATTTGAGAGTATTGTTTACAAGAAATGTTGCTGATAAAACAGGTTGAATCCCAGACAAACCTTTTCACATTTTCTCATATATGAATCAGTGATAACTGAGTCCAAGTGTGGAGTTGTGTACAAAGACTGTAATAGGAACAATCAACAGGCTCACCATTAAGGCAACCTGGCATCATTCATGGCTGCTGCATGATTACCCATGCAAATTGTATGTTCTCCTCTTTATTATCATTCTCGTGAGATGTCCCCAATGTTGAAAAAATACGCAAAAATTTTTCCAGGCTTAGAACCACTGAATTAATCCGAATTGAGCAAATTGGCTAGAAATTACTTCAGTATTGACCAGTGCTTCATGAATTTCTCCCTTTGATTATTTCTTGGAAAAAAAACAGAAAAAAAAAAAAAAAAAAAAAAAAACAGAGAAAAATTTTGAAATGNAAGGTTGGTGTAGTGTACAAAGTAATAAAAATGGAATCACTATTCATTAAATAAATGAAACTTGCACTTGAGACAGAGATAGTGCCACAGACAAGATTCTTACCTAATGTGTCAAATCCTGTGAGCTTAATTCTGCATGACAGTTGCACTTTGGTAATTCTGAAATAGCCCCATTGAGTTTCTGAATTTATTCTGAGTTTCCTATAATGTATGTGGGGAGCAGATTTTTGTGTCCTGGTGTCCTGACGTAGTAGCACTCAATTTTACATTTCTTAGAGATGGCCAGAGCAATGGGTGATCTCATTGCCACCACTTCATATACACATAATTCTTTTGTAACATGCATCATCTGTTTTCCTCATATTATCCTGCCTCGAGTCCACCTAAAATATGAAGCATTCATGTCTATCATTCCTCACAGAACAAATGGAATAGTCTTTTAATCAGTTACAACACAAGATTGATTTTCTTCATAATGCCTATTGCAAATTTTAATCTTTCCTGTCCTAAGAATATAAGACACAAAAGAAACTAAGATGTCTTTAGAGAAGCATCAGAATGCTGCAAGAGCATTTGCCTCTTCTGCATCTGTTGCACATAGCTAATTCCCTCTCTCAAAACAAAAGAAACATGGCATGGGATGTTAAGGTCATGCTTCCTCTGACAGACTCTGGGGCCGGGGATGCCTCCTGGTTGCTGTAGCCCACCTGGGGTTCTCTGTCCCAAGAAAATGGATGTGCTTTCCTTGGCATTTGTGGGTTCAGACAGCAGCAAAGTTGAGCATGGAACCCAGACACACGCACACACACACACACAGAGGACATAGACATGGTCAGCTTCTGTGACACACTCTGTGACCTACAGTCCTGCTCCAGCCCTTAACAATATAGATGCTCTGAACCTACACATATTCTTACCAACTGGGGTGAGCCTGGTCAAGCAGCTAGACCCCACGGAAAGCCCATGAAATTCCAAGGGCCAGCTGGTTTTTCTGAAAGAAAGGATATCTATTCTAAAAGAAAGAATTTTATATCAAGAAAGCAAGATATTGAGAACACCAAATTTTCCATTTCTTCCTCCTAGCTGTCATGAAAAGGAAGCAAAATATTTATTGATGAAGTAACAGTTGATGAAGTAACAAGGATTTTTATGGCGCAAGAAACTTCTGGAGAATTCTTCAAGTACAGTTTGATTATCAACCAAGAACTCCCTGTTAAGCATAAGGACAAGGTATAGTGCTGAAATAAAACCATTTTTCTGACATATTTGATGCAATTCTAAGCTTTTGTGGCAATGTTCTTGTTTTTAAAGTGGATAAATGCCCCGTGGTATGCAATAATGCATAATTGATAAGTACATGCAAATAGTTACAGCAGAAACAAGTGGGCTCTTCCCCGCAGAGGGGTGTTTTTTTGTCTATATCTTATGAGGTAAAGAAATACCAAATCTCTCTGTATGAATCAATTTCTTAAAACAGCTTCATACTTAAAGAAGAACAACTGAAGCAGTACAAACTTTGACTTAAGGGCCATATCAAACATAATTTATGTCAGAGACTAAAATTCTCTTTGAAAAAATCTTATTTGAATACTTGCTTGTGCTACTTGTTATTTCTAATACATAGACAAGGGACAGCACAGAAAAAAAAAAAGAAATTAAACAAAAATAAACACAGACAGCATTCTTGAACACAAACAATTTGTTTATTAAATAGCAGAAAAGGTTGAATTCTGTGTGTGTCTAAAATCTTGCTTCTAATGTAAATGGAAATGAGATAAAAATGTGGTTAGGGTTTCCTAATATTTGTTCTTCAATTTATTTTTTCATTATATACTAGCAATTATTGTTAAGAAAGGTTTACAAATTTCAGATAAGAGTCCATGGTTGCCCAAAATCAACCTCACAACATATCTTCACTTAAACATGTGCAAGACTCAGTTTATCAGATATTTGTATGCATCTCAGGTCTGTATTTACAGTTAATAACATTCTTTTTTTTAGTGAAAAGGAGGTTCAGCTGCAGGTAGAACTCCTGAGAAACAGCTATGAGACAGAACAAGTGCAACAACCGCGGGCAGTCTGTTGTTTAATAAATGTTATAAAAATGCATGCTCTGATTAATCCGTCTACTGTAAGTTGTTTCTTTTATGATCCCTTGACTTCAACTTCCTCAGGCTTGATTAGGCTCAGACCAACTCACTGAAGCAGGCAGCTACCATGCTCACAGGTCATCAGTCCAGAGACACCCGGAAGATATTGTGAAGTGAAAAGGATCCTGCATTTAGAAGAGGAGAGATACAGGACAGACTCGGCGTGCTGTGCCCCTGGAAGATGGAGAGCATTTGTAGAGCAGAGCAAAGGTTGATATCACGATGACCTGGGAACCACGGGCCTGTCATCAAAAGTGAAACAAAACACACAGGAAAGGAGAATATTACAGTACAAGTTGGGGAGAGGTTACTAACATCTCTATTAAATTTTTGTAATCTACTCCCAAAAATGAAAAGATAGTTAAGTAGAGGACTATGGTTTGCAGCAGAATATCTTCTTCCAGTGGCTTGAGTGAAAAGCAAAAAAAAAAAACAACAAAAAAAACTACTCACAGGCTGCTTTCAGGAGATGACATGTGCCTGAATGTTTTGTCTAAAAGGAGAATTAAGTAGCAAGAGAAGTTGAGCAGAAAGGTCTGTCCAATGGAATGCCGAGTGAGCCAGGTGCACATGGCAATGGATAGCCCCGAAGCAGGGCATTTGGCCTTGCATCCCAAGTGCTATTGTCTGAATATTCTGAGACAACATCTCAGAGGACAAAAGAACACCCCTATTGTGGGTAGCCAGAGCCATGCTAGAAAGAAAGAGCTACTCCTTGTCATAGGAAAAAGTTAAGCTTATCATTTAGAGTGGAAAATGAGCGAGAAACTTGCTGCAGAGGTCTGCACCAACCTCCTTATAATGAAGCAAAGCAAGTTATACATGGAGACAAGAAAAGAGGTGTAGACAAATGATCCAAAATTTCATTTCTCTAAAATCTAATCAAAACCTTTCATATTTATCTTATAATAATGATTTTTCATACCTAAATCGTTTCTGTCAGATGGAACTGAATTGCCAGGCTGCCCTGAAGTTATTTTCAGACACCCCAGCACTAGCAGGAACAGTAGCACTGATAACTTCAGAAAGAAGTAGGTTTGGCTTGTTTTATAGCCCAGTTTGGCAGGTTTAAATGTGAATGCAGTCATTCATGAGTTTGCATTTTGAGGGTGTGTCTCTCTGATGCAGTCAGTGCCGAGCAACACTGATAATCAGGGCATGTACAGTCATGAAAGGTAACAAACATCAGCTTGGGAAAAGTGCCATGTTAACATTTATCCACTGATGCAGCACTGGAGTTGGCCTCCTTCCAACAATTTTTACTGAACTATGTCATAGACACGCAATGGCCCATCTGTAACATAAAAATTTGGTGTAAACCCCATTTTGTAATTTTTTGATACTTTGTTGCTGTTGTTTGGTGCTTTTCCTCCATTTACCAATACTGGAGTTGGATAATTTCTTGACAATGTCAGTTTTCACTTCTTGAAACAGCAATTAATGAACCTTCTGTTTGCTCAAGCGGTTACACTGTCAGATAAAAAGAAGTTAAACTTTTTGTTTAAAAACCAACAAAATTATTTTAAGTTGATTTCATAATTTTCAAGGCATTTTGATTTAAATGTCTATCTAGATTTAGCAGTATGGTTCCTATCCAGGTTATCAGAGTAATTCTGTGTTTCAAAGTTCAATTCCTATGTTAATATGTAGTCATTTGTTGATGTTGTTATTGCTGCTGAAAAGGGCTTATTTTTTTCTAAATCCTGGTGTCACATTATTATTTATACAGTTAAATCTGTAGGAAAATCTGAAGAAGTAGTATTGACAAAGTTTGTTATGAACCTAATGCTATTGAAGGTCAGTCTAGTCATTCTGATCATGAAGTTCAGAATTATGCCCTCAGAGAACCCCTAGAGAATACGGATAGTTAAGGGAAAAGTCACAAAGAATTAATCAGAGAAGCAAAAGTAAAAAACCTGAAGTTAAGGAAGCATGGAAAGGCTAAGCCTAGAGACAAATGGAAAAGGAATGGGGGAAGGCAAGTCTATAGTGAAAAGAAAAACAAAATCACAACCAGAAAATAATGATGTAGAAAATGGCATATTGGGCATGTTGCTGGCATACTGCACAAACTGCAGCATGACTCTTCCAGAAGACCCCCTCGTACTGTCTTGAAGCTTATGGTGAAAACTTTTAGGGTTTCTCAGTTATGAAAACACCACTCGTGCATTTACAGGTAAAGATGAATCCTGTTTGCACTTCACTCAAGAAATCAGACTTCTTATTAAAGGCAAAGAATTTATTGTACCATCTACAAATTAACAGCATGTAGAAATGGAAATTATTTGAATTTTCTTCTTTGTGAACTAGAGGTATTAAAAACAGGAATGAGAGAGAAATCAGTACTTCAATAGTAATTTAGAGAAAAAAATACAGGGATTTTGAATGGGCTTTTACAAAATTTTATTTTCCTTGATATTACTTAAATTTTTTTTTCAACTTTCATCTTTGCTCTAAATTTAACAATAATTTTCCTTTAAACTCTAAATTCTCTGGGGTTGTAACTATTGCCATTGGTTACTAACATTTGTAGTAGTGATACTAGTGATAGTAATGGTAATATTAGTATCCAAATATTTTTACGACTGAAATTCAAATCCAGAACCGATTTTAACACCCTTAGACTTCAGATATTTGAAAATACCCAAATTTAACAAAGTGAAGATAATTAGCAGTCATTTCAAGAGCTGATACCACTGTGTTCTCTTTCTTCAGGAGCTAGCATTGATTGGTTTTTTGAAATTTTTATTGAAGAATAAAACATACAATTTAATAACCCTGCCAAACCTAAGCACTGGGGAAAAAATGAAAAACAACCAAGAATAAAAACCAAAATGCCCAATACTGGCTTAAAATGATGGCATACCTAGATTTATTTTTATATTTCTCTTCTTTTTTTTATGTTTCTTATCGAGTGTTGTCACATTCACATGACACAGAAAGATTATGATGTCTTTTTTTCTGTTACTGGAAAGAGATGAAACTGTCATCACAAAGTTCATGTGTATGTGGAGGTTATAGAAAAACATAAAGATTACTGAGAAAATTGACAACATGGGATGTTGAACCGGTGAATCTGTTGGACAGCTAGAAGCATTTAGGGCTTTGTAGCTATAATCTAAAATTATTTGTCTGTGGGCGGACCACAAGGGAAGGACTCAGAGATATCACAGTGCTCTCACCTCACCCAGGAACCTGGTACTGGCTGCAGCCTTTGCACCTACCAAGTGCTCTTCAAAGGCTGGTGGCCAAACCACAGCAACCTCCTGCCCAGCTTTCAGAGCTGTGGGAGTGAGTATTGCTCCTGGATTCAAGCACATTGCTTCTTTGGCATTTAGCACCAACTGAACCATACTAGCCTGGGCAGAGGAAACCAGTGCAGCACAGCCTATTCTTGTCAGATAAACAGAGGCCTTTCCTCAAACTGTTTCATGTCCTGAAACACTGCCACATTGACCTGCTTCCCAATAGAATCCTTCCTGATTGATGGCAGCTGTTCTGCTGAACTGTTAGAGTTGGAGCTTCTGCCCCTTTTTCCATCTTCCTTCTCCTGAGCCATCTGTCCACCCATGGCTTGCCCATACACCACCCATATACCACACACGGCTGTGATACTCTCGTGCTGTACCTTCTCTGATTTTTGTTCTGTATCTTCTCTCATTCCAGAGCTGCTTCTGTTCTGTTATTTCTATTCATTCACTAACTTCCCAGAAAGGTAACCCATATGATATTTTCCTGGTTTTTCACCTTGTTTAATCCATTCTATGTCAATTCACAGAACATGTATAATGTTGGCAAACATATGCAGTACAAGTGAGACATGCCAGATCTAAATGTAGCTCTTTGTAATACTCGGAAACAAATTATCTGAGTGATCCTTGTGATAACTGTGTGCTCCTCTGTACCGTTCTGCCTGGTAGATGCAGGAAGAAACAGTGCTCCCTATCACAGTGTCTCATATATAATCCCTTGACAGTAACAAGCTGTAAACTTGAAAAGGCAAATTCCCTCCCATACCAGTAATATGCACCATGTCTCATGGCTTTAGCTCTTCCATTTAATTTGTTTCTTATAAGCTAGTGTTCAGGTATATTTGTATTCTTTAGAGGAAGATTAGTTTGAAAGCTGGGCTCATCAGTGGGACCAAAGAAGTAGTTTACATGCCCAAGGCTAGGAAGCCTGGAAGGCAGGTACACGGAATCAGTGATGCATGGGAACCAGAGATCCTGGGTATGTCAATGCAAAGCCTAGCTGACAAGAGGATTCAAAAGATGAACTTGCAATAGATAGAGAGTCACATCGATGTACATCACTGCACTGATATCTCATAATTAGATAAAGGTAAATCCTAGGAGATCTCACATGATCGGAAACCCATGCTGACATTGCCTAAGTAAAAAAAGGCATTCTAATGCCTTCAGTTGCAGACTTAGGCACTGGACCTAAAAAGTCTCTGTCATTGTAATGGTTGCTCCACAGGTGGAAAAGAATAACAATAAAAAAATATTAAGGGTGCATGATATTGTCCAAAAGAAATAAAGTGGAAAACTTGCACCTGAGCAACTGAATAATGTCAGTTTGAAAGGTTTAGGTTTAGGACCAGAAAAAGGACTTGGAGATGGAAATCTTTTTTATACATGCTGTCATTTGGCTCAATTAATAGCTAGGATGGAAACTGGAGGCTCGAGGGACCACCATGAAAAGGTGGATAAAATGTCTTATTGATCTGGCAATGCTTCTCACGAAGAAGAGTTTAATGCATTGATATACCCATAAGAAAAGGATATTGGTTTTTTTAAACCTGCACTGCACCTGATGGGATGACAATTTAAGAAATAGATAGCAGCAATTATTAACATCTCTCTAAGCCACTTTTCAATATGTATCCTCCACATGAAATCATGTGAATGAAGTAGATTTTTATGAACCGTATAAAACCATGCAGAATTGTGCAACTATGATCACATGATCAATAGACGACAATTCCCATCTCAAGCTCTCTCTTCTATTTCTGGTTTTAATTATTTTTCAAGAACAGAGAGGGTACAGGAGAATCAGTGAAGTTGGCATTTATACTTGTACTCTCACACTTTTCTTTCTAAAAGAGAAACCAGACCAACAGAGACCTGAAAATCATATCTAAGTCAAGGGAGAATAAAATACCTCCTTTCTCATTATTTCTTCTGAAGAGAATTTCTTCTGAAGTTATGATGACGCTGTTAGAATGAATTCTTTCAAGCTGGAGAACAGCAGATTTCCTATCAGCACTTATATCCTGCTTAATTTTACTTTAACTACTAAATCTGAAGTGGTGAGGTTTACTTCTGAAATGGTATAAAAGATTAAATATCAAAGTTGTTTTTCTCTGATGAGAAAAGTCAAGCCGTATTCAGCACCTAATGGGTTTCTGCACAGAGAGAAAGGTGGTGTCAAAGCAGGGAAATCTACACTTGGACCAAGCTCTCATAACGTGGTGTTTCACACCCTTTTTAGATGAAGACTGCCCACCTCCCATGATGCATATTTACCTGTACCTAAAGGCACATATATGAATATGCATTTGCTTTCATTTGCAATTGAATATAAAAATCACACTGGATCACAAAGATCAAACACTCTTTTCACTGTGTCCTATTAGTGCACATTATAATTACTGAGCAGGGGCTGAGCTGTCCCAGGTCCCCAGAACTGCTCCTGCTCTCTCCCTGAAGGATGCTTGGTTTTTGGCTGCAGAGAGACTCCATTAATATTGGGATGCCTGAAGTGTAGATGCATGGCTTCAAAACGCAGATTGCAGTGCAGTAACCTTTGGTGGCTGTGGGCTGTGCCTGCTAGAATGAGGAAGAGGGCAGTAGGGAGAACCTAAAGAATCTTCCTGGTCCTTGTGCTTCCCGCAGAAGAGCAAAGCCTTAAACGCAATGCCCGGGCTTATGAAATCCTGAGGTTTCTAGTATCTATAGTGAGATAATACACTCAATAAAAGCAAATTGAGAGGTAATGCTCTATCTTCCTAATAAATGGCAGGGTAGGGGTGTGCTGTACGTATCTATTCATAATGAGGTTTGTAGGTTTTTCAACAGAAAACTCCCTATTCAATACCAGTTCTTTTGAGCTGTCAATGCACAGCCCATCCTATAATGCGCATGTTTCTGGCATGCAGGAAGGTGAAAAAGAGTTTTCTGCGAGTTTTTATTAAGCTTAAAACTGTTGTTTAAAAAACAGTCTGAAGACACTTCTAAACAAAAAAATACACACCATGCATTTGGAAAACTACTCTGAAGTGCTTCTCTATCCCAGAACTTTCTTGTAAACAAAGCCACTTGCACAACACAGAATTAGTTTTTAAAAGTTTCAGTGTCATTTTCATTTTATATAAGATGCTTCTCATGGGGACATCTTTAAAACCACTCTATCAATCTTTGTCAGTTTCTCAGAGCAGTCATTAGTGAAATGTCACCTTCTAAGTTCCTCACACTGGGAGTTTAGACAGCTTCAGCTTTGAAAAATAAAAACTTAAGATAACATAATTGGTACACTTAGTTAAATTCACTTAAAGGGAGAATCATGACAGAAGAGAGACTAATAAGTATGTTAAATTACTGTAAGTATGGGTATGAGGGTGAAATTGCTTTGGTTTCTTTGAACAACTTCAATATTTGACTATTTCATTTTCCCAGTGGCCACCTTTAAACTTCTGCAGAATTTTAAGTAAATAGTCCCACATTATGCAGTGTCTGAGGTCTCTGTTCTCCCTGTAAGGCATATAGATGTAATTAGCCAAGAGATTCTCGTGTAAGGTTCCTATGAAAAAGAACAGGCCTCAGAATGAAATATTTTCTAGTGGAAACATAATTAGGAGGTTTTGAGTGAGAAGGTGTCTAGGGGAGAACATACCAACAGAGAGCCTGGATGTTCAACAAAAAATACCTGGATAGTTCTGAGGCACAGGGCCTGGAAAACAGAATCAAATGGATATTGTGACCAATTAGAAATGTTTAACTGATTTCCATGCTCCCTTATAGCTCTAGTCATCCATGAAAAAGATTAAAATTATACCCAGCTAATCTAGCATAGAGTCTGACAGCTAAGGAATGCTTCTGACGGTGAAACCAGTGTGCTGTGAGTTTATGAAGTTAGAGCGGGGCCTGTATCATCCTGAATCAGCTTTTGAGCATGTGTCTGACACATTCTCTGTCCTACAAAAAACAGAAATACTGCCTCACCTTCGCTTGTGTCTGAAGAGAAAGAAAACCAACACAAAAGTATTTCCTCTTACGGCTGGGGGACCAAGTCCTGTATTAGTGTGTTACATAGGTGTTACATACACTTTATAGTTTGACATCATCAAAGCACCTGGGCAGAGCTCTCTTGTATCTCTGGAGCACTAAACAGCACAGTCTGGGGGCAAATGCTTGGGCACCAGCAGCTATGTGAGTATATGCATCCATTCATGTAGATTACAGATGTTTAGAGCTAAGGGCTGTGCCTGCCAGGAGGAGTTATTTCCAAGATTAACAGTCCAGGGGAGCTGCCTGGTCTTTCGTGTCACAGCTTTATACTTTAGGAGGTAAAGCTCATTCTGGCTACGTGCCTATGTGCTTTTGGGGATCTGACTGATGTAATAGTCAGAAACGAGAGGTATGGGAGGAGATGAAAATTAAAAGAAGGCACGTCTGTATTCAGTAGTAGCAAAATTAATGAAATAAGAGTTTTAGATTTAAATTTCCAAGTCTTCAGTTTTATGGAATGCTTTATTTTCTGTGTAACTGAGCTTTCAGGAATTAACATCTCCAGCTTCATATTGTCTTATATTTTTACCTCTTCTGTTTCTTTTTTAAACTGAAATTTTGATGCAGCTGATTAAGTCATCAACTTTGTCTGCTAGCTACTGGGAAGAGCTGTTGTACAGGATTTAATAATAGATATGATGACACCTAGTGGTACTGGAAAATACTTATTCTTAAAATAAAGACGAAATGCAATATAGTTTAAATACCCACATATAAAGCAACCAAAAAGGTTGTCTCTGGTTAGTCTTCACTCGTTTTAATAGAAAAAAATGCAGTGGTGGTCTGAAATTGTCTCTCTACATGTTCATTTTATTGGGGAGAAAACAATAAATAAAACTTTATTCTCAGTACAGAAAATAAAATGCTTTGATTGAGATTCCTGTTTGCTACCAGGTCACAATGACCTCTCAAAAAAAGGTTCTAAAGAAAAACAGATATCACCATATGTAGCTTTATCTCGCTGATGAGATATCAAGGCTTAACTGTCTTTCTTTCCTAAGGAAGTTAGCTCCACATTGATAAATAAAGATTACAGAACTTCCTCCTCTCTGATAAGTTACATTACAGAAGACAAAAAGACTTAGCAAGGGATTCCAAAGTTCTCTTTTATTTTTGTAACTTTAACCCTGAATACGATCAGACTACTAGTTGCTTACAGTGGCTGCATAAACATGTACCCAATATTCAACTTCCCCAATTTTTCAAGGAGGTAATTAATAGAAAGTAATTAATGGATTACCAGAAATAATCTAACATCACTTCTGTTATTCAATGATTTTAAATGTAAAGCAATTACCAAATGAACCAACACTTAAATATATAGGATTCTCAGATATCTTTGTATCAGCTCTTAAAATAAAAAACATATAATTCCATGTAGCAAGTAGCAGCTGGAACACGAAAGGAAATGTAAATTACCATGGCACTTCTAACTCTGTAGCCTTAGGACTCTGCCAGATTTATTTTTTTGGCTTTCCATGTCTTTTGCAAATAAAAATGACCAGAAAGAAACTCTCCCTTTCTCATCCTTCTCCCGTTAGATGTTAACACCTCTATTCTCAGTAGGTATCTAAGATACCTTGCTTTGCCAATTCTGACTTCCTCTTCCCATGTGCATACATTGTGCTTCAGCCTCAAATGTGTCTGGAATTTGTTAAGAGTAACAATAACAAAGAAAAGGGAAAACCAAGGTATTCTGGCAGAAGGTGAGAGGTTATTAATCAAACAATGGAATAAAAAATGAGCTATAAAATAAATAAAGGTGTGATGCATAATTCCCATTTATAGAGTTTTGCTGTATTTTATGTGATCAGAAGGCAACCAAGCACATAGAAATAAACAATAAGCCCCCTCTTTGCATGATGTATTTTTCATTAGACAGTGGATAATAAATCTGAGTTCATCCTAAAACTTGTAGAAAATAAGTTTTCTAAAAAAATATGGAGGAAGGTACTACATAATAATATTTAGTGTACAGGTTCTGCAATGGATTTTCAAGTGTGACAAGAAATACACCACACTTTTCACAGGATGGTGCCACAGGCTCATACAGCCCAGGGAAAAAGTGATGCTCCTCTGCATTGCTGTCATCTTGCCTTTTGTTGTTTATAGAGTACAAATTATTAGCTACAATTTTCTCCTGTAGACAAAGATACTTTTAACTCTCTCATTTTTTTCCATACATATCGATGTACAAAAGACAGAAACAAAGTCAAAAAAAGACACAAGAATGACATAAAAATTTGCAGAGACAAAAAGTGACACTGTCAAAGTCAGAATTTGGCTCCTTTTCTCTTTAAGTTTATACAAAAGTTATCTTTTCAGCAAGAAGAAATATAACACTTTTAGACCTTGAGAAAAATATAAACTGAGATGTTTTTGTTTTTAAAAAGCCACATAGTTTCTCTTTAAAACTCCTGTTTATTTGAATTATAGGCACACTCTAGTATAGACATGTTCATCAATGAGGTAAACTACTAATCCTTAGTTCCAGGGTAATGATTTTACCTGATAGAAAAACTAAAACCATATTCACTTTCTCCAGTCTCTATTGCAGCTGAATCATGCAGAGATAATATATTTATGGAGGAACGCCTTTATGTACTTTGAAAACTGCAAAGTGAGAGTTGAAATGCTAATAATAAGAGTTAGGAGTCTAAAACACCAGTACCATATGGACTGCTATGAAGAAAATAATTCCACCCCAGTGAGACACAGAACAGTGCTAGTAGTAGAGATTTCTTTAGAAATACAGCAGAAGGCATTAGGAGCACCTTCCAGGTCAACTTTCTATGCCAGGGCACAACATGTTTTTAGGAGCCTGACAACAGGAACCATTTCTTTACACATTCATACCTTACCCAGATTTTTGTAAGAGTTAAGTGTATGCAGCTACATTAAATTAAAGCCATTATAATGACTCATTTTAAATTGAGACACACAGATACAGAGCGCCAGTATCTGTATTTTGAGAGTAGAGAGACCTCACAGTCTGCAAGTGTCACAAGGTAATATAATTTACAGAAAGTTTTGGAAAAGGAAAGCACAAAGTCCTGAACAGAAACGTTAATGGATGCAGCATGTTCTAGTTTCTGTGGCCAGCAATGTGGGGAAAAGGAGGTTAAATCTTTTCTATGTGTCTATGTATAGATATTGATAGAAATATGGATATGGATGTAGATACATTATATTGGCATTGATTATTTAATAATAAAAGAAAAAACTCATCTTTTCGGTCCTATCACCCAATAACGTCCACCCCCAAAAAGAGACAGAATCACTTCTAATTCTGTCAGTGAACTACAGAGAATACTCACTGGCTGGCCTGTCCTCACTGACACAAAGGACAGACTGAACTGATAGTTGTTTTATATATTTAACTTCCATGACTCATCGTGTGGAAGGACAGGATGCAAGAGAGTTCTGCAGTATAAAATTTAAAGCCAAAACTTTCTATTCATGAGAAGAGCTCCAGTAGAAATACTGGAATTTAGCTATCAAAGCTCCAGGTTAAGAACATAAAGACATGTTTACTTATAAATATTTGGATCTCTCCATTGAATTAAGTTAACCATAGGCTTACTTAATCAAACCTGGTATGGTATAGTAAAATTAGAGCAGTCAGATATCTTAAAATTCTCTTGTCACTTTATATACAAAACCAAAAGTATGTTTTGTATTTTTTATTTGTCTATTAGCAGTAAATGAATGAATGCAAACAGGATACTCAGGCAAATTTCTTCAATATTATAATTAGTTTCCCAAGGTATCAATTAGGCAGACAGTTTCAAAATTTTATGTTGCAGCTTAATAAATAATACTGGTAAGACCACTGATGATGTTGCAAGCAATAAGAAAAATAAAATCTTTCATATTTCATGAGAAAAGTTTTCAATTAAAAATATTAAACTAAAGAGAGATATACTGGTTTTAAATCTATTAATATTGATAATTGTAATCTATGAATTACATTGTCCCTTGGACTGTTAACTGCATATTCCAAGTGTGTTTATTTTATCAAGGAAAATGGAGGCAAGCCTTTTAAAGGCATTAATTTAGTAATATAAAATGTTTAGTTGGAAGCTCATTTGTTTACATTTTCGTCTGCCAGCATTTTCCCATTAATGAGTTGAAATCTTTTCAGATTAGTTTTATTGGAAATTTCATTAGTGTTTATAAACAAATCATGTTTACAAGGGAGCAGGATGTGTGAAAGCGAGACTGTGCCTATTCTGCATTTTCCATTTTTCTTTGTCCATTCCCATCTACTTGTAGCACTGTCCATTCTCTTGCACTTAATCTCTTGTAAGAACATGTACTCCTCTCACAGAATGGCTCCCAGAAGTAATTTTAACACCCTGATTTATATTTCAGAGGTTTTCATATCTCATTTCTACAAAACCATACTACAGTATGACGGAAATCTTCGAATGGGCCCCAGCCAAACAGAAATCCCAAAGATACAAAGATCAACTTAGAAACTACTATTTATCACTCATCTGCATCTCAAAAGAGCCATGTGCTTAAAAAAGCAGTATGTCTTCCACTGAAGATTGAAGTAGAAAGAAGGAAATGAAGAAGATTCCTCATAGGATATCACTAGAGTAAAATCAAAGTCAGGATCTTGAAAATAAATATCTCAGGAAACAATTGAGGGTTTGTGGCAGTATAGCAGTAAATTCAGTGAAGTACATGGAAAATAATTCTAAGGACTCTTCCTCATCCATTGATACAAATAATGACACTCTTTCTCCTGTCACTGTCAGTAAGGGTACATTATGGAAATTTAGAGTTGCATAAAAGATAGATTCATGGTAATTATAATCTCTGGTGATATTTGAAAACAATGATTTTTTATGTTTAATTGACATTTGCGGGAAAGATAGCAAAACCAGAACATATTTCACAGTATCATATATTTTTTAACAGATCTTTCAGTTTCCTCTGTTTCATTTTCTTTATAACAGGGAGATAAATAATGAATAATGAATAGCACTTCTCTGAAACTTTTCCCCTCTCTAAAGTATACATATTGTTTGAATATGAGTAAGTCTATTCAAATATGTCTTATTTAAAATTGAAATGCTCTGTGGACTAAAGTGTTGCCTCAAAAGCACATATGAGTTTCACTCTTACATTATATAAAATCAGTGTTTTATATATATCTGTTACAATAAAAAGTTTGATTGTCTTCCTTAAGGAAAAGTTAGTAATTGGAACACAAACAATTCTGTCTTCAAGGTTTTCTGCCCGTTATTTTTGCATTTCCAGTGCAGGCTGCACGGAAGTGAAACAAGCAGCAGCAAGAGAACACAAGGCCTTAATTTTCATCAAGACAACAAATGCAGTACATGAATGACACCTGCTGTAGCGACCTAGTCTGTTGGGCTAGGAAGGCTACTTCCTACCCCTCAAATAAAGAATGCCCAGAGTAGTGCACCATAGTGTGCCACACAAAATTCTTTGGCCTCCTTTTGCATACATCATTCCATCCATAAGCGCCGATATCCTTTTCTATAGGGATGGGAAGTGCACAAGTTTTAGAAGGAATAGTGGCATACATATCCCACATATGACAAACAAAACATAATCATTCACTTTTATATCAGAATTTTGTTTTTAACCTCTAGTCCTCAGGCCTAAAGCACTGGCAGGCTTATCTATAAGGAGCTGAGAAAAACAAGCCAAGGCTTAAATTTAATAGACCTCCATTCAAACTTCCACTGGGAAGTGTTTCTATGTCCACAGATTAAATGAAAGCTTCATAATGACTGGTCTGCTCAGGTAAAAACACAACAAATAAAATCACTAGTGTAAAACAAAAACAGGGTTGCCCGAAGGGATATAAAATGCTGTTCATATTACAAATGACAGATTCAAGGGTCTGATGTTTGATATTTACGGGTAGTTTTTGTATAGCACCAACTAGACTGCCTCGTAATTAAAGACAACTCCCATGAGGTAGAAAGTAATTGCTCATTTGTAAATGAGGTACTTCTGGATCAAGAAGTGATTAAAATATTTATATTGCACAGCTTGTTCAATTCACTCATATAATCAGATTAATTTACTTTAATTCACCATGCATCAACATTTACATGTTTTTTCTCAAAAAAATGGTACTTGAAATAAAATAAGTTTTTATTACCTATTTGGCAGCTTAAAAATATCAGTGTGTGGGGTGGATAGATGGCTACTGCCTCATTAGCATTTGTTATTTACTCTATAAGCATTAAGTTGTGCACTGGATATGAAAAATTTATAGGCACTTATGATGAAATAAATTTCAATCCGGAATCTTCAGAGAATATGGTTTGAATTAATGAAGATTCACTAATAAAAAGTATGTATTATTTTGTGAGTCCTGAGGAAAAAATGCCCTTTTTTTTTCTTTCATCAAATCAAAGTGTTCACATCTGAAGGTTTTGTAAAACCTGATATTCTTCTCTGACCTTTATTTATAAACTAAAATCTCTGCACTGCTGTGATTTCTCTTGCTTTCTCGTCTGAAGTATTTAAGACAATAAATTAACAGGAATACAAATCTAAAAACCTACTTTATGCCAGGAAGTTCTCTCAACCTACACCTTTATGTATATATATACACATATATGTGTGTGTGCACATGTGTGTGTGTATATAAATATATATACATATATATGTATGCATACACATATATATACACCTATGTATATATATACACACACACATATACATATGTATATACATGTATGTATGTACGTATATACACACACAAGCATAAACCCACGCAAATAGTGTGCACTGTTATTTGTCAGTGTCAGGGCCTGTAAATACATTGTTTGTTATACAAAGTGCCCAGATTCCCAAGGTGGGACTTCCATAAGTGTCACCAAAGTGTCTGACAAAACCTGCAGTAGACACATTTTCTCAGTACATTGAACAGATCTGCCTGAAGAGGCACTTGCTTGGAGTTCAGAGCAGCCTTTCCAGCCTGCCCAAGAAGACGGGTAAAGGCTCAGATTTTAACTAACCGGTTTAACATAAATCAGGCGTGCTTATCCAGCTTTGCTGTAACAGCAAGGTAGATGCAACCCCTACTAAATGTACTGACAGTGGCAGTACTGAGGAACCCTACCAGATGTGGGGGCTTTGCACCATTAACTATCTTTCAACGCTATGTTCCACATGGACACACATGGAAAAGCGGTGAAAAAGGCATTTGGGGCAAGCAGAAGGCACTTTGTATTCTGATGCAGCCCATCCTTGTTCCCATGGAAGAAAGCACTGTCAACACACGAATCATGGAAGAGCAGAGTATTTAGTCTGTGGTTATAGAACAAACCAGCATATTGAGGTTTAGACTTCCTGCAGACTCAATAAACTGATTAAAAAAAAAAAAAATTAAAGGCTCTGGCTTTAAGACTGAGAAGATAATATCCAAAAACCATTATTGACCATCAGAATATATTGAGACTAAATGCCTCTAGTTACAAGAACTTATTTTTGCTAATCTCCAAGCTACTACTGTGAAACTATCACAAGAAATAAAAAAATATACTCAATAAAGATTTAAAAAAATAGTTATTCCTAGAGTCAAAAAAGTTTCTTTCAAGCAAAATACTCTAGTCTTTTACCTTATTTATCATGTTTCCCTTCAATGTGATTCATAGATGCTATATCTGACTGAAGATACAACTCTGGAACAAATCAAAACATATCTTTCATGTTTTATTGCATCTGGTTTATACTCCAGTGTCTCAGAGATTCTATGACACCTTTTTGGTTAAATTATATTAAAACCTCATTTATATTTCCTATTAGCCAGATGTTCATCAATATTTTTGCAGAAGTCACATCAGATGATTCCAATGATTGCATTATTACCACAACCTAACTTCTCTCAATGACAATAGAACATTTAAATAGGAACTCAAATGGGCTAAGCTAATGAAAATGCTATGTTGCTTTTATCCTTTTTTATCAGCACAAAATAATTTTCCAGGTATGATTATACTTGAAATTTAATACAGTTATGTCAACATAAATTTTTGAGTCATTTTTTTTTGTGCTATACCCGTCTGCAAAATAAAGAAATCCTGAAGAAAGTGATCATACTAATAAATCATTATTCTTTCAACTTTTGCTTCAGAAATCTACTTGTTTGGTTAGCAGTTTTCCAAGCCTGTTGCCAAAAGATCTGGCTCACAAGTCAAAGATTGCAACCTGCACAAAACCTGTGGATATGTTTGTCTTTGATTTGCGTATCAAATGGTCCATAAACTGGCTAACCCGGAAACCAAGACTGAGAAAGAGAGCAAGTGTACTGGGGATTAATTAGAATGTGAGTGAACAAGAAGTATATAATTGTTTTCCTTTAATCAATAGAAAATGCGATTCATGGGAATTTTGAACTCTTGATTTTACAGACCTTGCCCTCAGTTTGGATAAAAAAGCCTCAAAGAAATGATAGTTTTGTGAAGTGATTTTAAAATAAATGTTAAATGAAATCTCTGAGTTATAGCATTTATTTGCCTTCTCTTTCAATGCAGATGGATGATGTTCAGTGGACAGCTTAGGGCAGAGGATCTGCACTGAGTCTTGTTGCCTTCAGGAAAGGAAAAGAACTGTGTTAAATTCAGTTCTGTCAGACACAGGCTGCCTACAGTGTCTGCCTACATAAAAGAAAATTAAACAGACACTTCTCCAGTATCAGACTAAATGATACCTTCTAAGAGGCTTTGCTGTGGTTCGTCAAAAAATAGAGGGAAAAAAATTAGGTTACAACAAGGTACTTGCCAAAACAAAAGCATACAATGTCTCTCTGACCAGCAAAGGGCATTTATGGTCACCATTAGTATTTTCACCTCTAGGCATAGCTCTTAGACTTCTGGCTTAAAAATTCTGAAAAAAGTCCATAAACAAATGTTATGAGACCTCAGTGAGGAACAGTCTCTTTCTGGAAAGAATTGTAAGGGAATTTTAACAAAACAGAAAAGATAGTAAATAAAGACATGGTTTTAGTAGAAAGAAAGAAAGTCTTTATTGTTATGCTTTGCAATAATTAAGGCTGAAGTTATTCCTCTTAAAGTTTAGCCATACTGACATTCTTTCCTTGGGATTTTTGCATGTTATACTTAACTGCACCTCTGATCATTAGTTTTGTCACCTCCTACTACTAATCCATAACAAAAATAACAGCAGAAACTTGTCCACAGAAGAGCAGCCACAAGCTGATTTCCTCTTTTTCATATTTCATAAAGAAAAATAAACAAACTAAAAATCTCCTCATAAATGTCTATGTGTAATATTCTTTATAGGAGACAGATTTTTTCCTATAAAGCCAAAACTGGAAGTTCTTTGAAGTCTGATTCTTAACCCTTATGCAACTTCTTGGACAAAATTTCACACAAACATGGCTTTTACATTTATTTATAGCATCTGCATTGTTCTGGTCGGGAAACAGGATTTTCACAGAATCATGGAACCACAGAAAATTCGGACTGGAAGGGAGTTTGTGAGCTCTTGCTCCCAGCAGGCCACCTCTAAGTTCAGACCTGGTTGCTCAGGGCTTTGTCCCAGTGGGTGTTGAAAACACCCAAAACCACAGCCTCTCTGGGCAGCCTGACCTACAGCTGAGCTGTCCTTAAGTGAAGAAATTTCTCCTTGTATCCAGCATGAACATCTCTTGGCCCAGTTTGTGGCAATTGTCCCTCTTCCTCCCACCACACAGTTGAGAAAGGCCAGGCTCCATCTCCTTGATAACATCCCTGAAAGCATTTGGGAAGCTGCTCCTAAAGCCATCCTTGCCCCAGGTCTTGTCTCTCCGCATGATCCCACAGGGCAAGTTCTCCCACTCCCTCCAACCTGAAGACCCTCTCCTGAATACGGTCTAATTTGATGTCTTTCTTGTATCAGGGGACAAAAACTGAACAAAGTATTGTGGATTTGGCCTAATGAGTAGAGGATAAATTGCTGCCTGTATCTCCTGGCCATGGTCCTTTTCATATAGACCAGGGAGCTGCTGGTCCACTTTGCTGGCTCAGGCTCATCTCACTGCTCGCCATAGATTCCCCAGAGCTGGTCCCAGCCTGCCTCTTTGCAACCTCTTGCCGGTACAGGAGCTCTTCCGCCCCAGGACTAGCACTTCATGCTTGTCCTTACTCAAATTCACAAGATTCCTATATGACCATTCCTCTAGATTGTCCAGGCCTCTTTGGATGCATCCCTACCTGGAAGCACATCAACCTGTCTCCCCTGAGTTTGGTTTTATCTGCACACTTGATGAGTGTATGCTCCACTGCCTCTTCCAATTCACCAACATCAGGCACAGCATCGCCAGCCGGGCAAGGGAGGGGATTGTCCCGCTCTGCTCTGCGCCGGGTCAGCCTCACCTCCAGTGCTGGGTGCAGTTCTGCGAGCCACAATATAAAAAAGATATAAAGCTCTCAGACAGCATCTAAGGTAGGGCTACAAACATGGTGAAGGGTCTGGAGGGGAAGCTGTATGAGGAGGGGCTGAGGTCACTTGGGCTGTTCAGCCTGGAGAAGAGGAGACCGAGGGGAGACCTCATTGCAGTTACAACTTCCTTGTGAGGGGAAGAGGAGGGGCAGACACTGACCTCTTCTTTCTGATAACCAGTGACAGGCCCCAAGGGAACATCATGAAGCTGTGTCAGGGGAGGTTTAGGTTGGATGTTAGGACAAGTTTCTTCACCCAGAGGGGGGTTGGGTACTGGAACAGGCTCCCCAGGGAAGTGGTCACAGCACCAAGCCTGACAGAGCTCAAGAAGTGTTTGGAAAATACCCTTGGGCACAGGGTGTGACTCTTGGGGCCATGCTGTGCAGGAGCTGGGCTTTGATGATCCCTGAGGGTCTCTTCCAGCTCAGGCTATTCTATGATTCTATGAGTGATTTTCATTACTTTTGTCACAAAGAGAGAGACTCCTGTTGTTACAATTAGATGCAGATTCAAATTAAGCTGCTAGAGTCCACATAACCTTCATGTTACAGTTGGGGGTTTTCAAATTATAAGCACAGATTTTCTTGTCTCATTTTGATGTGAAGCTTATGTTTTGCATATTATTCTTGCTTGACATAAGTAGTAAAAAGAGTGCAGTTCCATTTTTTTTTCAGTAGCCTCTGTTTATGTAGAGACGGTTGTAAATATATTAACCATCTGTTCATTTATACATTCATTAAATAATAGGAATAATTTTTTAATAAGATTTTTTCTCAAATTTTCCACTGATACATGTTTAGTACATACGATATTAAAGAAAATGGACCTTTTGCGATAGAGACATTCCCATAGCTTTCTTTCCAGATATGTGACAAGAGACAAGGAATTCTAAATTTTAGTGCAGATTTCAAATGTCAGTGATAAATACTAATTTCTCACACCTGCTTTAACAATATATTTTTTCCTGAATGAAATTTCCTGTTTGGCGTCTTCTTTTTCTACCTGTGGAGTACTTAGCACAGGTCCAGATAAAACATATGGATGTACTTCTTTCCTTTATATTTCTTTTTTCCCCCAAGACTGCATTCCACACGTAAACATGTGCATATCCCAACAGTAATAAACACATAACTAGAGATTAATCTTGCACCTCAACTCTCTGAACAACTCCAGTTCATCAATGTGCTGGAAATAGAAGATATGTTCCCAATGTAGAGAAACCCAGGTTTTATTAATTAATTCATTAGTGAAAACTGAATGCTTGAAGAGAAAACTGTTCCTATAGACACAGGTTCTTGATCCCAGAAGGAAAAATTATATTTAAAACTGGGAAGACAAGGATTGTTGGTTTCTGTTGGAGGTGCTAGTTTTGGTACATTCTTTATCACTGTACTTAATGAAAAATACTTCAAACTTAACCTGGAATTCAAAAAGAAAATCCATGCACACATACACAAACATGCAAAAGAAAAATAAAAAACTTAGAGTAAGGTAAAAATTATAAAGTTTCCCAGTCGTAACGAGATACTTCAGGAAAGAGCTCTTCAGATTTCTCTAGGGCCTTCTAGTTGCCAAAGACACACATAATATTTTCTCATTATTAGCTCTTCAGTACAGAGGCAAGAAAATATCATGTTCTTTGCAGTCACAGAAAGAAGTTGTATTTTGAGCAAGTAATTTAGATCAGTAAAATGAAGTAAAGAAGGATGCAGAGCTTACAGTGACGCACAATTATCGGAGTGAAAGAGTTGGGCTCTGAACCCTTCTCTCAGGTTTCTTAAAAAAAAAGCCTGCGGAAACTGATTTAAGGAGGGAAGGAGGAATTAAGAATAAGAAAAACAGAGTGCTTGAGCATATGTGTTCCTGCATTACACCTGGTCATGCTTAATCTGCATTGTTTCACATTCATCAAAACAAGACAAGCAGGTGCAAACTGTGCAGCATTATTTGGGCATCTTGTTGATTCAGTCAAATCATCAGTTTTCCAAGCAGTAAACAAAACATTTTCTATAAAACTCTACCATTGGCAAAGCAGTATATTTTTCATTTGAATTCCCAACTGTGGACAAGAGATGTCATCCCAGCTGTTCTTTCCCTACTTTAGCTTTCAAAAAATACAGACTTTTAGTGCCATGAATAGAGGAGTACATTTTTCAAAGCATTTTCTTAAAACACATTGCTGCCTTCTTCAATTATTATTATTAAGTGGGACTTTCAAAAGCCTCCAGAGAAGTTAGAACAATAGCTCCACAGAGGTTTAATGAAAGCAGTACTTTTAGTTTATATCTTCATATCTGTTAACTCTTTCTACGTTTAAGGGAGTTTATGATTAAATATATGGTCATGGCAAGTCCCTTAAAGCGCTTTGTTAAGAATGACTCACTGTTACTCACAGAAGAAAGCAATGTGACTGAATTCTGAGTTCTGGAAAATCATATTTTGCTGTCTTGCAGGCATTTACTGTCTTCCATTTGTTACTTTGATTTCTCCATCTTTAAAAGGAAGACCATGGTAGGTAGCTGCTGTGCATCTTGCTGGCATGCAGAGGACACTTTTAATTGCATTTAGATTACTTAATCATTGAAACTGGTGATGAAACTACCATTGCCATTAGTGAGTGAACTATGCACAGAAACTGTATTTCGTGGGGTTTGAGAAGCCATTATGAAGCATTCCAGCCAGTCCACTCTTCTAGCCTGTAACAATAACTTTATCTCATCCACTTTTTGAAACCTCACAAAGTAGTCTGTTCCATTATTTAGCTGACCTTGCAAGCAGGTATTTTCCCCCAGTTTCTGAAATTAATCATCTCTACAACAAGTCAAGTTAATCATATCTTGATGATAAGAAAAATACTTTGCATTTATGAATACTTTGTAAACATGGTAACAGTTTACTTTGTGAAGATTAAGAGAGACAATGTCTCCTCTAACTTTCCCTATTTCTATCTCTCCTGTTCTGTCATCCTAGGAAGAGTTCCTTGTAAACATCTCTATTAAAAATGTTGACATGGTAATTCTAAGGCAGACAACTAATAAAAGAAATTATTATTTCTCTTTTCTTAAATATGACCCTGATGATATTTGTCATATCTGTAACTAAGTAATTTTGGCTCAAATAGATAAAACACCAAGATCAGTTATTTCCCCTCTCCTAGCAGGATTTTCCTGCCAGTTTTAAATTTGTTATTTGCCGGGGACAGGAAACCAGATTGACTTAAAAGATATGATACTTACCCTTATTGAATTTCATCATGTTACTTTGAGACCATATCCTCACTTGTAAAATCCTCTTTTAATTCAAATCTCATCCTTCTCAAGCACTTAGATCTTCCCTGCTATATAAGAAAATTCTTTATTCGATCACCATATCCTTTAATACAAATTCTGTGTAGTTCCAGGTCCAAAACATATCTCCGAGGGTTGACACAGTAAATCCTCAGTTTTAGAGGAAGTTTTCCCTGAATTACAGGGAAGTTTTTGTTGGAAAGCAGAGACTTCTTAAAGCCAAGGAAACACTGGATGGTTTCCCCTAATAGGCTCTGTATATGCAATATCCACAGACCTGCAGAAGATTTGTGAGAGAAGATTACTGTGATTTCAGATTAAAAGCTGGAAAAAACCTGAAGGCAAGACTTTTGGGCTACATCAGCACCACTGTGCTGGTTTTGGCTCAGGTAATATCCTTCACTGTAGCTGGTATGGGGGTGCGTTTTCAATTTGTGCTGAGAACAGGGTTGATAGAACAGTGATGGTTTTAGTTACTGCTGAGCAGCATTTACACAGAGTTAAGGCCTCTTCTGCCTCTCGTACTGCCCCACCAGCAAGTGGGCTGGGGTGCACAAAGAGTTGGGAGGGGACACAGTTGGGATGGCTGACCCCAACTGACCAAAGGGACATTCCATAACATGTGGCATTAGGTTCAGCATATAGATCTGGAGGAAGAAAACGAAGAAAAAGGAAGGGGAGGACATTCAGGATGCTGTTTGTCTTCCCAAATCACCATTACAGGTGATGGAGTCCTTCTTTCCAGGGAATGGCTGAACACCTGCCTGCACATGGGAAGTGGTGGATGAATTCCTCGTTTTGCTTTGCTTGTGTACACAGCTTTTGCTTTACCTATTAAATGGTCTGTATTAGAAAAGATAAATTCTCTCACTTTTTCTCTTCTGGTTCTCTTCCCCATCTCACCAGGGGATAGTGAGCAAGTGGCTGTGTGGGGCTTAACTTCTGGCTGGGGTTAAAACACACTTATCACACCAGCCGCTTGCAATCCACTGACAAGACAATTCCTAAAATACAACAAATGTCCAAAGAGATCTAGTAATGACCTGTCTCTCACTGATGTGAGAAAGAAGAGAGAACTCGTACAGTTTGGAAGCATGTGCCAGATGAAATACGTTCCTTTGTTAGAAACTCTGCTCTTTGGGCTGGTAGACAGCAACAGAATAAAAACCAGACTGGGCAAATCAGGGAAAGGCAATACAACAAATGTTGGTGGTAGTCATCTAGCAATGTTCTTTCAGAAAACACAAGCAAAACATAATACAGAATGCAGCATATGAGAGCCACTATGGTCTACTCCAATAAAATGAAAAATACCTATAAATATCTCGAGCTGTAGGGGCAACAGAAAAGTTGTGATTGGGAACAAAGAAGAGTATGTTGTAGACCAGTTTGAAAAGGCAATAACATCAATTTTCAGTGGAAAAAACAAACAACAAAAAAGGGAATTGATACAATTTAATATATATTTTTTTGTGCCTTTAAGTTCTATTACAGGAGTAGTTTTACTCAATGTTATTTGTCTTTGAAAATAATGGAATCACACATGATAAGTAGTAAATATTTGCAGGTTTGAGCTTTTTGTGTGATAAACCACAGGAAAACTGTTCTCTCTTTTAAAACAATAAAAGCTAACGAATAAAAAGATTTTTTTTTTTTCAAATAAACTGAATTTTATGGCAGGAAAAAAGGGTGAAGAGGAAAGGAAAATGCGCTTGAAGGATAGCCAGACGGATGACCTACTCCTTTAGTTTCTTACCTGATCAATCAGAGATATGTTTGGCAGGCCACTGACAAATTTAATACTTTATGTTTTTATGTCTCATGCCAAGTATCCTCAGTGAAAGCGTAATTAGAAAACAAATTAGGGAGGCCAAGATCCAAGTCCACAAAGATGGCATGTAAGATCTTATTTAAATACCTAATTCCTCTAGAGAAACACTCAGACATGATTGCAATGACAATGAGAATTCTCTCTCCTCTTTTCAATTGATATATGATAAGGTCTCTAGTGCAATGACATTTGATATAAATATTTTTAGGAAAAGTCTAGTCATTTCAGCACAGCATCGCTAAAGCAAATTAGTTCACACAAAACCTTTTCTCCAACATGTCATCGCATTTCCCAAGACAGCTTGGTGTTTTCTAGATGAGATATTTCTGTGCCACACACCATTTATTAGAGAATCATGATAGCACAAGCTAAGAACATAAAGACAAACCAGAAAAAGTTTAAATTGCTTATTTCAAATATTCTGAATAGCTCAATGAAACCTATTATGTGTTGTCTAATAGAAATAAAATATTGCTGCATTTTGAAAGACTAGCTTTTTTTTCTTTTTAATTAATTCCAAAACCAGAAATATTTATTTGAGAAACATAGCTGTATGAAAGTTGTGATTTGGAGGAAAAGCGGAAGATTAGATGTTGGATGAATGAAGGAACTGGTTCCTTTTCCAAAAAGAATTTTACCACCCTTGTTTTCTCTCTTACTAACATTTCATGTCTCAATTTCTTGAACAAAATGTCCACAAACATACATATTTTCACAAGTAGAGACTACATTTTACCCATTTTTTAATTTTCCTAATTTTTTAAACATTGAAAAGAGAATTTAATTTTTTCTCAGGCTTTTTTTTTTTCCTGAAAATTAAGAGCAATATCCTTAATGCTTCTGAAATACAATTTTGCCGAACATCAAAATTTCGCTGTTGTTTTGAAACTTGAAGGTTAGTTTTCTGCCCAGTCTTTTAGAACTTCCATGACTTTCCTGTCCTTTGAGCCATCCGTTGCACGTATCTGTCTACATTATTTTCCTATTCAAATTACTTTGTAGAGCTGTTTATAAAAATAGATTTTTGGAAAGTCCCTATGTGCAGCTGGACTTATTCTGATTTTCTTCTCTGCATGCCCTATGCACAAAGATACTGAGAAAATAATACTTAGAACTTGATTAAGTTGATACAGACACATGAAGCATACTAGTCTCCTGTTATTTTAGGGGATGTTAGGGATCGTAGTAGGAACATTGAAATGAAGAACAACACAGAGAAGAAATAAAAGTAGAAATAACAGAAATAAAGAAGATAGCACAACTGTAAAAATGTCTTCTATAAAACATCCATTCAGCAGAAAGGAGACATCCATAATACAGCTTTGGTTTTCAGCCCCTAAGTTAAGTTACACTGACCTGGGAAGAGATAAAGAGTCTCAAATGTGGAGTTTCTAGGCAGTTTCAGAAAAATTATCTCACTATCTCTCAAAACAGTGCATCTTTCTCTCTCTTGTGAATTTACTTCATTGCAAGTGGTGAAGGATGATAGACTGAGCTAGCGTGCATCACTTCTAGCTTAGTTGGTTCCTTGACTATATGTCTTTTTCTCCTGTGGCATATCAGTTCCTCACCATTGATCAGGCAATGTAGGCAGGGTGCTGAAAAGGAATGTGGATATGTGATGTCTAATCTCCCTTATATAATGGGAAAAAAGCCAATGGAATCTTGAATGTATGCTTACACGCATAAATACAATGTAATGAGAAAACTGACTATTGCCCTCTAAAGGCATAGTTGAACAGTTAAACTAGATGTGTAGACAGACTTCACATTAGAAGGATCTAGAGCAATTGGTTGTTAGCATGCACCGAAAAGAAAGAGGAAGAGGTGAAAAACTTGGTCTGAAATTCTTTTCTAACATTCTTAGCTCATAATATGAAATCCTAACACGCCATGTGTCTAGTTGGCAGGGTGGTGTTAGGTCAGAAGTTGGGCTCAATGATCTCAAAGGTCTTTTCCAACCTAGTTAATTCTGTGATTCTGGGATCATTCAATCAAACATTTAATCCCAGTTATTAACAACTCTAGTAATATCCTGTGAAAAGGCAAAGTTGTCAACCTCTTCCAAGTTTGGAAGAGACAGTTACCCTGTTGATCCAGAATAATGAAATACAACAGAAACAGAAACATCTCCCGTAGGAAAGAGAGTTTAGCTTAAGTATTCATTCATTGCTGTCTTTTAATCAATGTTTATTTACAAATATTTGAATCATCCTTCTAATATGCAATAATATATTCAAAATGCAAGTATAAAATTATACTATCCACGTAAATTGCCTAGCTACAACAAGATGGGACCATGTGTCATTATGCATAAAGGAGCTCTATGATAGTTTAAACAGTAGGTACTTTTTCACTTGGGAAGACATTAGTTTTCCAAAACATAGATTAAAGGTTAATCATTAAAATCTTAGCTGTTTTTTGATAAGAAGTAGAGTATATTCTTTGAAAAAAAAAATCCCTGAAAGAGGAATGGATTGTAGGCTGAATATACACATTACAACATTATGAAAGGGTTTGTGAGAGAAAATTAAATAGAAAGATAAATAAAAGTACAAATCTAGCATATGAAGACATCTGGACTGAATATATCATGAAGTCTTATTACAGAGAGAACTGAGGATTTAGAATAACCTGGATGGGGTGATCAGGAAGGCAGTAGAAAAGAAGAGCATAAAGAACAAACACAGTTGTACACTGGTACCAGAACATATAGTGCAAATTAGAAATTCAAAAAATTAGAAAAATACAAGTAGTTGATTGTAAAACAATTATAAATATTTCATTGTGTTACCTGCTCCCTGAAATATGTTTCTGTTGTAGTATTTGCAGTAAAAGGCCATGATGAAATCTCTTCCAGAATTTCCAGACCTGTTTAGTCATGTCCAGGAAAGATGAATTCAGAATGGAAAAGGTTCTGACAAGAACATGCAACTGTCGAGTAGAGCATATTTCTTTCAAGCAAACCTTGTAAAAGAAACATGGATGAAAGATGCAATTATTTCCTACTATTACACCATGTTTGCTAACACCTTTCAATGATAATAATTTATTCAAACCATAGTAATGATGACATAAACTAAATAGCTATATAATAGCCATTGAACAAATAAACTAATTAGAATACGTTTTGGCCAGAAGACTAAGGGAAGGTGAGGGGAGACACTGCACTGGCTTTTCAATGCATCCAAAACAATTGCCTTTTTCCTCAGAACCAGAAGTGAAAAAAGCAGAGATATTTTCCTTGTCCTGTTTTCTCCATCTTCCTTGCTGTCCAAATAATATGAAGGTCAAAGTGTATCTTACCCCCATTGAAGACTACCTGTTCCTGGGCATGTTTTACTATTCCTTCACAGAATAAGAGAAAGAAGACCAGGAATTTTCAGGACACTGTGTAAAAAGGAAGCACAAAAGAACATCTTTTTAAATTTTTAACAATTAAGTAGGTAAAAGCTATCACTTTCTGTAAAGAAATAAACAAACGTTGGAATGATCTAACATTTCATATTGAAAGACTCTACTTTCTGGAAAAAGATTTTTGATTAAGGTAGATGTGTAAAGTCCACCAAATGCAGTACAGTATGTCTTATTAATGGGCTCTAAGCCAACTCTCAGATAACCATAAGTCTACAGCATTATCCAAGATGTATTTAAGGGAAAAAAAATGCTTGACACCAGAGAAAAGGTTAGCGCTACACTGCAGGGATTCTAATTCTTAGTTTCATTAAGGAATTAAATTAGAACGAAACTTTTACCCTTTCCTCCTCTCCCCATCACAAAAAGCAATGTTAACCTCAAACAGACCTGCTGCCCATCTTCAGTATTTTTCAACCTTTACTTCACAGCAAGGGCAAAGGCCTCTGCATTGATATTCTGAAGGGAATCTGCATGACATTGTAAGGAATGGGCAAATGATCTGAAAGTCCCTACACAGCCAATATAATTCTGATTAAAGCTTGGCATTTGTTTTCTTGCTCCTTGGAGCAGATAGCATGCTGCCTGGAATTAGAAATATGAAAGGCAGAGGAACATCCTACTGTGCACAGAGAGTATTTTTTCCTCCTCACTTTCAAAATGTAGCTAAGTTCGAATAGTTTTTGTTGTTGTTGATCTTGCTGTTTTTTGGGCAAATCATTAAAATAAGGTCATCCTTGTTTTCCATTTCAGAATGAGATTTGCTGTGTCTCACACATTTTCCTCCAGAATTACTGAGAAAGATCTTGCTCTACTAGCTTCCTCACTGATACTTCACCTCTGGCATTTTAAAATGGAAAAATCATGATTTAGTTCTTCAAGCAAAGAGATGTACATAACTTTTGAGAGAACCTTATATGTATGATAATAAGTTTATTTTAAATATCTATAGTAAAATCCTAAAATTTTGAAGGAAAGTTCTTATTTGTCTGTGCCTATTCACTTATTAGCATTAAATACATTTGTAGCCACATTTTAAACTCTGACTTAATGAATTGATTAATTTTCACTTAAATGCACCTGTCAAGAACTGTGGGTGCAGGCAGACTAGTTTTGTCCAAAATTGTCCCTAAATGGTGCAGAAAATGTTCAAGAGCAATACTAATTCATTTGAAATCAGTGGCAGAACCACCATTAGTCTTCAGGAGTTCAAGATTTCAGGTTTTCTTTCCATTATCTATGTATATTATTCAAAATCAATTGCAGTTGACTTTTAACTCGTACCATACTTCAATGAAAACATTTACAGTACCATCTCGCAGTAAGCCATGGACAAAAATCATGCAATAAAACTTACAGAACAGCCACCAATATTTTTGTCATTGTTTATGGAAGTTCAAGACATTTTTCAGGTAAGACAAGCTTGGTCACCACAATTTTTGTTAATTTATTTATTAAAAAATTATAGATTTTGGCAGTATCAGTTCCTTTTCAAAAACGAGGCAGAGTGTCAGTGGATAAAACGGTAGTGAACTGCTGCAGGAAAATGAGCACAGTAGTAGCTAGTTTCCAGAAAACTCATTAAATGAGATTGAGATGTTCTTAGATGATCTAGCTTTTTCTTGAACTGTCCAGTCAAATGGTTCAGGACCTGGACCAATAGATTCTCCTGTTTCTCTTCCATGAAGGGGACAGTTGTTCCTCTTATTTTGCCTCAAGGATCCAAGGGCATGCACAAAATTTAAAAAAAAAAAACACTTAAACTGTCTAGAGATACAAGAAATAATTGAAGGAGATTATTGAGCCTTCCAACAAAACAGTGTGAAAAATCTAGTTTATATTAGAGGTGTGCACCAGATTTTAACTATAAAAGGGAGGGACCACATCCCATTCCTCTCTTCTTTCCCCTGGCTCTCTTTCTTTTCTCTATCTTCCTCCTATCTTTCTCTTTTGTTTTGGTGCTCATGGATGAGAGGCTGGACATGACCCAGCAATGTGCACTTGCAGCCTAGAAAGCCAACTGTGTCCTGGACTGCATCCAAAGCAGTGCGGCCAGCAGGGCCAGTGAGGAGATTCTGCCCCTCTGCTCCTCCCTCGTGAGACCCTCCTGGAGTGCTGCATCCAGCTCTGGGGTCCCCAGCACAGAGGTGACATTGACTTGTTGGAGCTAATCCAGAGGATGGCCAGAGAGATGACCAGAGGACTGGAGTACCTCTCCTATAAATACAGATCTAGAGAGCTAGGATATTTCAAATAAAAAGCTCCAGAGAGACCTTATGGCAGCCTTCCTGTAACTAAAGAAGGCTATAAGAGAGCTGGAGAGGGACTATTTACTAGGGCATGTAGTGACAGCTGAAAAGTTTCAGCTGAAAGAGGGTAGGTTCAGACTAAATATTAGGAAGAAATTCTTTACTGTGAGGATGGTGAGGCACTGGAGTAGGTTGCCCAGAGAAGCAGTGGATATCTCATCCCTGGGAGTGTTCAAGGATTGATTGAATGGGGATTTGAGTGATGTGGTCTAGTGGAAGATGCCCCTGTCCATGTCAGGGACATTGGAATTAGATGATCATTGATGCCCTTTGCAACCCAAACTGTTCTATGGTTCTGAATCTACAAAGGTACTCAGTGTTCGAATCCTATGAAGAGCACTCAGTATACACCCAGACATATGCCAAACTTTCAATGAATGCAATGCTTACTCTGAATAAACCTTTAAAAACACCTGACTTCTTTCCCAGTACATTATCTGCTTACTGTTCCATTTCTCTTGATAAGACACAGCTAAAAAGGCAAAAAAGCTTATTGAAATAGACACTGAAGCTGAGAAGGAGATGGTTCTGTTTGTGTGGCTGTTAATAGCCTTTGGCATGACAGCTGCAAAGTTAATTACTTCACCAACCTGTGCCTTGGTTTCCTTACACAGGGAATCTAAGTCCTGTGTAAAGTAGTCTCACCGTTATGTGGGCAGAAAGGATGGTGATGAAATCTGCAGCTAAGCATTTGCTGAATTTTCCTGTTCTGACTAGCTTCTTCTGAAAAATTTCTATTCTAATTATTATTTGAGTAATTTCTTTAAATTTCACAAAACGACCTAATTACTATCACTCAGCTGTTATTTTTCGCTACGTGCTGAGAAAGCTGATTTGCTGTTATAATATAAACACTAATTTTAAAGCTTTTGTCTTTACAGGGAGAAGTAAATTTTCTTTTCTGTCATTTAAAACAGAATTTAAAAAATAATTGATTTACTCTAATCACTTGGGTTTATTTTACACCACTGAAGCCTAAGCAAAACTTCCCAGTAATTTTGTTGAGATTTCCTTAATACATCAATGACACTTTTTGTTGACATTAGCAAGCATGTAGTAATGAGGACATTGTGTTTGCCAACTGAAGCCTTCAGCATCCTTTGTTGTCATCATGTATACGAGTGATTTATAAGATATTCTTGCGCAATAAACCAAACCATTGCCATCTGCTTGGGAGACTGACAGGCTGGAAGACATTTTCTAAAGTAATTGTGCTTAATAGAGATTGTCTCCTGAAAAAGCATGATTGAGGAAGGGTGAGTAAATGAAGAAAGCGAGTCTTTTTTTTCCTGAGTATCTTGATTCATATAAATCTCCTCATTTCACCTGTAATAAATTGCAAATCATCTTTGGAGTAAACTAGGGGGAACTTTTCTACAAGGAGAAAGATTTCTGATCTGTACTTTAATAATAAATTTAAGCCTAAAAAGAACTACTGGTAAAAACTCTACCCTTATTAGGATCATCAAGAGTAAATTTGTGTTGTCTCTTTTCTTCTTGGAAGAAAATTTCAGAAAATATGGTAATAAGAGATTTGTCATTAATATCCACATAATGAAATACATCGGCAGGACCCATGCATCACTGTTACTGAGTTGGTCTAAAACACACACAGGTTTCTCCTAAGTACTCGTCTGATTTCCCATTTTTGCTCTGTGTACCATGGGTCCTCTACTTAGTGGTACTAGTTACATGGTCATGACTTGTCAATAGAATTTAAAACAAGGAATTTTCAACTCAACGTAAAGAAGAGAAAAATTTAAAAAAATACCTTGAATTTTCTTGGCTTGAGCAGTAACAAAATATCCCTCAAAATAGATATATAAGCCAGAAAACTGAGATTAATCAAGCTCCAGTAAACTATAGACAGCTCTTAATGCATATAAGTAAAATGTAAGCTAATAACTAGTTTTTACCACAGCATCCTTTGCAATGGTACATCTTATGTGCTCACATGATGCCTTCATGAAAACACCATGAAAGAAACTTCAGATCACTCACAACAAAAAACAAAAGTAACAAAACTTATTTTTCAAACATAGCTATCTGAACTTTATTTGACTTTAGTCCCAAAGGAAAGGAAAAAATAAAGAAAAAAAGAAAAAAAAATCAAAAGTCCTCTTAATTTCTATGAAATAACTTCTACAATGGTCAAAATGGCATTTCAATGCTTCCACTAAACCAACAGAATGAGTGTGGGTGACACACAGCATTGTCTGGCTTTCTTTCTAGAAGATGCATAATAGGTCTTGATGTGATTTTAAACAAGTATGAGTACATTGTGACCATGTTCATTCATACAATTTATGAGAAGATAACAGAATCTAACAAGAAAAAAAAGTCCTACATTACAGACATAAGGATGTATTCAATAACTGTGTAAATTCCATAGCAACAACAATAACCTACTGCTTTGAATATTTTGTTCAAAATACATTTCTCATAAAAACTAAAATTTTGTTTTCTTTTTTGCATACAAAATCATTCTGCCAAGACAACAGGATTTCAGTTGAGGATGGTTGGATATAGCTAGAAAAATAAAAGTAGCCCCTTCAGGAAAGGGGACCAATGTCTCCTCCAAAGTACAGCTGAATAAAAAAAAATTGTCTTGACATTCCAGGTTTTATGGTTGATGTTCATTACATTAATAGAGCTGAGAACTGATCTTAAAAACTGATGTCCCAACACAAGAGCAGTACATCTCTTAGGGCAAATACTGCTCTGATGGTAAAGTAACTGAAACTGGATTTCATCATCTGCAAAAGGAAAAGCCCATGATGCAACAAGATCAAATCATAGTTTCATATCATTATTATCCTCGATCATTAGAGAAGAGATGGTGGTACTTGTTGCTTTTGCATAACACCTCTAATTTTCTTCATGGTACTTGACATGAACCACATTAGTCTCACACTAATTCCATTATAGTTTACATTCTCTTCCTCTAACTCAATTTCTCAGGATTAACCCACCTCCAAAGAAAAGTCATTTTCCTATTTGCCTTCCTCTTATCTCACTGAAACCTCTATTAAATGAGCTTCCTGAAATATAAGAGACTGTTTTTGTAATAGGTTATTTTTCCCTGAAGAAAAACAAATTCAAGAGCAGTTTTTGACAAGGAAGAGATTATATCTGAAACCTAAAACCAGTTTAGCATTTTCACCAAAAAAGTACAAATATTCCTCTAGTAATTTTTTCATGCAATGAAGAAAATTATTATGTTTTGTCAAATAATGTTTAACAGTTCAACTTCTAAGCACTGTACCCCACTTTCTTTCACCCTTTTCAGGAAAATGTACATTCCTCTTGAATTAATTGAGAAGGTTACTTCCACACTGTTCAGGAAATACACACACATATTCAAGAGGAGCAGAGTGCATGTGGAGCCACAATGCATGAGACACTGAGATATATGGATTGACTTAACAGTGTATCATTCCTGACTGAATTAACTTGAATGTTGGAGCCGGCACAACCAAATCTCTGGTTCTGGGCACTTTAAGTCTCAGTTAAACTTTCATTTCCCTTTAAGACACATAGAGTAAAGTGTTTGGTAGCTCAAAAACACTTTTTATAGCAGGAGGAAGATAGGTAAACTATATAAAAACCACCAGAAGATTAAATGAAAATAAGAGTATCAGGAATTAATCTCCCACATGCTGTTCTCAGAGGAGAAAAAAAAAAAAAAAAAAAAAAAAAAAGAAGAAAAAGTAAGTTTATGCAAACCCAGTCAGTTGGAAGGAGCATGCATTTTGATCTTCATGGCAGAACTCTTCTCCCTATTAGCACTGAAGTGTCCTGACAAATGTCAAAAGACAGTTATACCAGATGACATTTCAAATGATCCAAGTAATGTCTAACAACTTATAACACTATGGCATGACAAAGGGAGTATATTATTAAAGATGCTCTGGTCATTGACAGCTTGAAAATGAATTTTACTGAGGTTTATGATATTTTAATCTTATTTAAAAGAGCACTAGAAAAAATAAGCACCTTGCCAGATGTTCATTGTCAAAGCAACTGAACTCTGTTTTGGCTGAGCTTTGCAGTTCTTGCAAGACAGCATAGAAGATGCCATCTCTTGCAGGGCGGCGGATGAAATCAGGTGTTAAGCACAGAAGGAGCACAATTTACTCTAAATATTTTTTCAGCCTCAGCAAAAACTTTGTTTCATAAAGGATAAAAAAAAAATCTTCCTTTGCAAACAAAGATGTTAATAACTTTACATGATGAATGCTTGCCTTCCTCTAGACATTAAGCCATTTTTTGTGCAGGTTTTGCAGAAACTGTAAACTGAGTTATAGAACAATTTTCCGTGTCTTTGATATAGCAACCCTCAAAGAGTGCACAGAGCTGCAAGGGAGGAGCTATCAAGATAATTGGAAAATGGTATAGGTGGTCTGGATGGAAAGGGGAAGGAAGATAAACCTTTATGTCTATTTATTCTCCCTTACCACAATGGTAGGGTGGATGATTTGGTTTATTGTCTTTCTTCTTTTCTCCTGAGGTAAGGAGGTGTGTGTGAAAGAAAATTATTGGAAAAGCAGTCAGAAATCTATTCTGAACTAGATATAAGGAGTCCAAAAATATTACTAAGAGCAGTAGAAAGTAAAAAATGCTTACACTCTACCTCTAATCTATTCTCCTGGGAATGTACTTCAACAGACTCAGAAAGTAAACTACCTACAAATAATAATAAAAAAAAGTAGTAAGATAGCATACATTTCGATTCTTTCCTTATTTAAAAAAAAACCAATAGTTTTCATTTAATTTTAAATTTATGGTAACCCCTGTTTGGATTCCAGAAGTCATTATTTTATAAAGATGTTTTTAATTTTTAGTTTTTGCTATTTGTCATTTGTAAAATGTGCTGTTCAAACCTGTAAGTGTGTCTTTATATATTAGAGTAGATTTTTCTCCATTAATAAACTTCTTGACTGACAATATAGTAGAGGCGAATTTTGAGGAAACTCCTCACACTAGGAAAGCTATTCACTTGCCCAAATATTTAGGAATTCAGTTTTCCAGCTATCTGTAAAATACATTGAAACATTGTGATACATTGAAAGTAAATATCTACAGTGAGAAAAGAAATACATTCCCTGAAAAAAACAAACAAACAAACAAAAAACCCTATAGTTTATGTGAGAGAGAAGATTATTGAAAAAGAGAAAAAAAATCCCAATGCTTTCCTTCATACTATTTTAACGCAGTGTGAGCATTTTATCTTTTCAGATTTTACTTATGTTATCTTTTTTCTTGTATAATTGGAAATAAACACCAATATTTAATATTTGTTATATCGAGTAATCATCAAACACAGTCTGGATCCCACAGGTCCCTGAAGATCTTGTGTTTTGATACTTAAATAGTCCAAAATTAAAATCTATTTGAAGTAGCTGACACTACATACCAACTTATTCTAGATTTGTTGCATATTCTCATAATTTGGTAAATTTACAGCATATGCTGCAGGATTTTCTTTTAAACAGTGTTAAGAACTTCCACACACAGAGACATCAACAAAAAACTCCATGTGTATAGTATTTCTGGGGAAGATAGGATGAATTTAAATAAAGGCATATTCAGACATCCAAATGCTGAAGGGAATATGCTGTACAGGGGTTGGTCAGAAAGAGAGCGTGGAGGCAGGTTTTTTCACCTCCAGGTTGGCTCGATATGCTGGTAGTGCTGCAATGACTTCACAGCCCACTAAAAGTGACTGGATGGCTGCCTGGAGGTCTCAGCCTTATGGTCGTATGCAGCTTTCTACTTCAAATATCAGGTCAAATATTTATATGTATGAAAAAAAGAACTTTACTGTTAGGAAACCACCTGGTAGAAGTAGAAATTCCACTAACTTGAATTTGACCATCAGACTTTATATTTTTTTTCCCACCTGGTGCAAGGTGGAATGCAGAAAACAAACACATTCCAGGTGTTCCTGTAAAAGAGGGGAAAAAAACTGATCAGCAAGAAAAAATAGGCAAAGTATGGGAGATGTAGCGGAAAAGAAAGAGTGAAAGGAAGAGACAAAGAGAAAGGGACTTTATGTTCTTCCTTGAGACTGACAATGACAGAGATGCTACAAAAAGCACAAGAGCATTACGGAGTGCTGCAGAGGTATTTGTTGTTCTGTCGGATTAGAAATAGAAATAACTCACTACTCTGAGCCTGAGGGACACTTACATAAGACTTCAGTCTAAAAGTTGACTCCTGTAAGATTTAAGAGCAAAGGGAGAAAATGGGTAATACAGAAATACGTTGGGCTGCGCCAGGTTTCTCCCATCCAAATATTTTTATAAAGTTTGTTAATATCCCTTTTAAAAATCCATTTTAAAAATACAGAACTTGGAATACGTTTTGTACTGCTAACTGTTCACTGCACTTGGGAAATGAGGAGGGAATTACAATGAGCTGTGACTGTGCCGCAGAATGGGCTGCAACTGCCTTCCCAAAAACCTTCTCCATGTGGTGACAGTACTTTTAGCCAGCTGGCAGAGCTTAGATCAGCTCCTGGCCTTCATTTCCCTGTCACAGAAACAGGGCAGAAATCCTTTCAGAAGAGGGAGCTTCTGTTGTTAGGACTGTAATTACCAAGCTGAACCTCTGTGTTTGAAGTCATCTACTGAAATAATTCCACAAAACCTTGTCATTTGCTTAGAAAGAAAACGATGGGGCAAAATAAAATCATCATGAGCTTCTTCCTGTCTTTTCCCCAGGTAACGTAAAAGCATTCCTCCCCACTGATTATGTCTTTTGAACAGTTTTGACAGTATGACTGGGGAATTAGAAACATTTTCATGTTTCATTTCATCATATTTAAGGTGTTTCTGTGTTTGTGGTGTGTCCACATGCATTGACAGAGGAGCAGGTGGATCACATCAGTCCCTGACAGTTCAGTGCCTGTGAATATTCCACTCCTTGGATTTATGTCACTTATTAGATCCGATTCTGCATGCATGTTTCAGGCCTAACATAGTGCTATGCTTTTAAATCTTAATTTTCTCGTTTGCTTACAAATGTGAAAATACCTCTATCCTTTAGCCATTTTTCAGCTTTTACTGCCATTTAGAATAACCCTATTTTTCCCTTTATAAAAGTCCTTCATTCATTTCAATCACCACCAAGGGTATTTCATATAATCAAATACCATAATTATACAATAATTTTCCAATACAGTAAGATTGTATTTTTGGATAAAACCAAACTGCAGCAGTTTGGGGGAAGCAATCTCAGTCTATCTTCATATAAGAGCTGGGTTCAACTCTTCTCTTTGAGTACTGCTCTGGGGCCTCAGAAGGAAATGCTGTTTTTCATAGCAGTGGTGGTGAAACTGGAAATTTACTTTTAGCACCATCCTTACAATCCTTTTCTACAAGATGCTAGATAACAAACCGCCTTTTTCTCAGTGACTTTGGGCTCAAAATCAGGACGAATTCTTAATTTATATTGCAGCTGAGTGACCTGGCCTTTACCCCAGAAGCTCACTAAAGACATAGCGAAGAAAAGATGGTCAGATATTTTCACCTCTTATATCAGTAGAATTTTTCTTTGTCCTTCAGGTAACTCTCTAACCTTGAAGCTGGAGCAGTTCTGAGATTTATTTAGAAGTTCAGAGCAGTCATGTAATCAAGGTGCCTTGTTACCACCTCTGAAATGGAGCACTTGAGATCTGGGCTCCTGAGGGCAGCTACACAGATATTAGCTCATACTGCTCAGGGGGCGTTTATTTTTCCCTGCCTTAACTTGTATGCTGCAATTTTCTGTTCTTGGTTTCCAAGCTAATTTTTGTTGTGCAATTCAACTGAAAAGACACATATTGTGCCTCAAACAGTTCTGCAATTCAGTTTAAATTGCAATTAAGACATGTTTCTGCTTATTAAAGCTTTTGACCACTTAAAGGGTTGTTTAGGGATTTTTATTTTTCATATTCCATTCATTCATCAAAATGGAGTTTATAAATATTCTTATAAACATGTGCAAAAGGCTGTGCCTTTTCTGACTTTGGCATTGTGGCCCAATTTATTTACAAACTTTGAAACAGAAGACAGTCTATGTTTAAGACTTCATTTAAAAAAAAAATGTTCTGTAGAATTAAGCCTTCTAAAGTTTTATTGGTGTCTCTGTTTTATATTAATTGTGTTGCATGTCCCCAGGTAATTTCACAAAGGGCATTTCAGAATGGCAAATTCAGCTGATGGATGAATTTCTCTGCAGAGGTTTATTAACATTTTTGTCAATTTATCCCATTAAATACAGCAACATCCCTAGGTGGTAGTGAAGTGCAATAGCAGCAGAGGCTTCACACAATGATGGCAAACAGATTCCAATAATTTTCTCAGTAGTATCCTCATAGCACAAGTGAAATGCTGATCTTTACAAGTATGGTGGGGTGAGCAAAAAAAACCACACAGATAAAACCCAAAATAGATATTTATGAATGTTAATTTAAAGTGAACATACCTCATTAGGTCCTCAAACTTTAGCAGCAGCCTAGGGCATGGAATTAAGAGGAATCAACAGTATTGACAGCAATATTTCCCCCAGTAAAGTAAATATGCCAGAAATTTGTGGAAGTATATGTAAAGGCTGACAAATGAGGTATATGTAGCAGAAACTTGACCCTGAAATCTCACTTAATCTAAAAGAAGGGATAAAACACACAACCACCCCACACTCCAATGCCCACAAATGCCAGTGAAATGGTTTCTCTTGATTTCAGCAGGCAGTGAAACAGGATATCAAAAGAAGCGTGACATTCAAATTGTGACTACTAAATGTTTACAACAATGAGCTTATGAATAAGTTACATTTCCTCATGGGGATTTTTCAGCAAACAGCTTCAAATAATTAATTTGAGAAACTGCAATTTATCTTTTTTCAGAAATATCTCAAAGAAGGAACAAAATCATTGAATAAATAATTCATTGCAAACTACTCCCTCCTGTGACAGCGACTCCCCATTTTTCACATCACAATGTATTTACTTTTACTGTATTACCATGGCTTTTTCCTATAACAAAAACATAAGAGCTCATAAGATTCTAAGAAATATTATGAATACTACATTAAAGAATACACATTAAACTGGCATGAAAACTTTTTGAAACTTAAGTTAAAGAAGCTATAATAAAAAAATTATAATGGAAAGAAAGTAAGCACTAAAAGGGATTTGAAGAAATCTGCTAAAAAAGCTGATCAAAATATCAAATATTGCCATAAAAGAAATTATAGGTATAATTGAAGTTTAAATTATTAAGTTGTTCATAGTCAAAAAGTGGGAAATACATCCGAAGTTACATTTTAGGGGGGAAAAATTGCCTATGACATGGAACAGAGCAGTAAATTAAACAGATTATCTCCACATTATCACCTGTAATTTGTGAATTTTTTCTACTTATCTACCTATATGCAGTAAAAATTGTTTGACTTTCGGTACTCAACATCCTAACAAGGCTGTAACTGCTCTCCATCTCCTAACAGGCCTGTGTCTGCTTTGTGTATCATTATGATTTCCAACAAACAGTGGGCAAAGTGAGTCTTTCAGAAACTCTTTTATGTTTGCTTGTTTATTTGCTTGCTTGCCTTAAACAATGACAGACAAAACAGAAATGAGGTGGCTGGTGATGAATAACACAAAATGCAGAAATAAGAAAGTCTGCCAGATACTGAAGGATCTTCAGTATCCACTTCTCCTTCTGAATACATATATGCATTCCTTCTCAGAAATATTATTGCATCAAGGAGTGTCATTTTTCCTTGCTTTGGTGTTTTTCTAAGGTTGCCACAGAGAAAAAGACACCTTATTTTCCTAATTACAAGTTGTCTTTACCAGCAATGGAAAAAATCCACTCCCAATTTCCAGACATAAAAAGAATCTGCTCCCTTTTTTGGTTTTTTGCTCCCTTGAGAATGAGTCATCAAATATGCATCTTTTTTTTTCTTCATCAGAACAGAATAATTTCATCCCAGGCTGAATCATAGTCATAGATTTCTCAAATAAACCAGTGCTCATTTGTATATGTCTTTGTTTTTCCTGCTGCAAAATAAATATTAGTTACTGAAAAGTAATTGCTAGTGCTTTTCTTTATCAATTCAGAACTATCTCCAACAGATAATAACCAAATCCATGCAGCTGTTATTTAAAATAATATTTATCTTTTGGTGACTTTTCAAGGATTAACAATTTATAATTTCATTAACCTTTAACAAAATACCTTCTTATTTTGGGTCTAAACACCAATCCACCAATCATAGAATTCTCTCACATAAAATCTCGCTGAACAAGCCATCAAGAGCCCAAAAATATGACAAGTTTAGATAATTTTTAAATATTTGAAGGTAAAAAAATACTTCCATTCTTGGTTTTAGATAAAGTATTCATTTTGTGCTCACCCATTTAGGACTCCTTTTTAGAGCTTAGACCTGCAAAGTACTAATTCATTGGATACAATTGAAATAATGATGTTGCACAGCACGGCATTAGTTTTTACTTTCTATTTCCTTATAAGGCCCTGGATTTCTAACTCAGGTCAAATACTTTTGTCTATTCACTCATATAGTGCGCACTCCCAGACTGGAAATCAGATTTTTGAAATCAGTTGAACATTGAATTAAAGCTCACAAAGAGAGAACATTAATAGATTCTGACTTACTTGGTTTTTTATTTATTTTTAATTTGGGGCTGGATCCAAAGACCACGACAGTCAGTGTAAACAGACTCTGGATAAATTTCTGTAAGTTTCTGCCCTGGAAAACTCTTAATTAGCTAGTTGGACAATAAATATGTCTTGGTGTATTTTTTAACAGTGAGGATGCTAAGTATTCATGAGATAAATAATATTTTAAATTCAATATTGTAATTAAGAGAGCACTTTTTAGCAAGCTGATTCTATTTTTATTTTTCTTACATTGAGAATTCTCAGTGTCAGAATTACAATCAATACAATACTTCTGCATGAGGGAAATGCATGCTCCTATAGAAAGCTAAGAAATTTTGAATATGGTCATTTAAAATGATATGTTTTAATCCATTTTCCACAATCCACAATCTATTTTAATCCACAAAGACATTTTTTATTATAATTTACATTCTTTTCCATTTTTCCACATGTTAATTTAAAAATTATATACATCAAATAATTTATTTGTATGAGTTTTATATAGATAAACTGCTCATAAAGTTCTCTGGTTAATCATGAAAGAGAACATAGTTCTTGCAGCTGGTATTGGAGAAGAAATTATTCATAAGGCTGTCTATGGGCATATTTCTGACTATTGATTGTTTTGTACAAATCCAGTCGAGTTCCTCTGACACAGCTATCTTCTGTTTATCTTGGAACAACAAGGGTCTCTTCGCAGCCATGGATCAAACATTAAAAATAAAATGATTGATTTTGAAGTGTGAAATGTAAGGGCAGCAACTCCTAAATCCAAAATAGATTAGATGTCCAGGAAAACATTGAAGCTCAGAGGAGCACCGTGTAAACCCTCTTTAGGCAACTAACTTCCTAATGCATTGACTCGAAGAAAAATCTATCCATTACAAATGAGACAAAAAGTCTGAGCAAAAGTATTTAGGAAAGGGGAACGAAATTAACATTGTGTGCATCAACATCAGCATCAGTCAAAAAAATTTATTGGAGTTTGTCACGAGATAAAATTGATTTGCCTTGCTTAAAAACTATTGCTGCCCTTTATGTCTTTCCTTGTAAAAGCTTTCTTATTAATCCCATCCTGACTACTTACATGTAGCCATTAATTAAACTGTAAGTTTCAAGACAAATTGTTTTATCTCTCTTGTATTCTACCTGGTGACACAAGAATTCCTTTCCAGATTGCACGTGGGTAGAGTTAATCTTCTTCACAGTGGCTGGTATGGGTCTGCATTTTGGATTTGTGCTGGAAACAGTCTGAAAGCACAGGGGTGTTTTTGCTATTGCTGAGCAGCCCTTACATGTAGACGAGGCCTTTTCCACTTCTCATGCTCTCCCATCAGTGAGGAGGCTGGGGGTGCACAAGGACCTGAGAGAGGACACAGCTGGGACAGATGGCTCCAATCAACCAAAGCAACATTCCATACCATGAAGTGTCATGCTCAGCATATAGTCCTGGGGAAAGGAGGAGAGGGGGTTGTTCAGAGTGATGTCTTTGTCTTTCCAAATCACCACTATGTGTGGTGGAGCCCTGCCTTCCTGGGAATGGCTGAACACACCTGCTTGCCCATGGGAAGTGGTGAATTAATCCTTTGGGTTATTTTGCTCGTGCACATGGCTTTTGCTTTACCTAATTAACTGTCATTTCAACCCAGAGGTCTTCTCTCTTCTACACTTCCAGTTCTGTCTCCCATCCCATGAGGGGTGAGTGAGGAACTGGCTGTGTGGGGCTGAGCTGCCAGCTGGGGTTAAACCACAAGCTCTCAGAAACACTGCACTTCAGAGACACCATGAACCACTTCACCCCATCTGAAGATGGATATTTAAATAGTTCATATGAATCAGCCAGAAATTACTATTCCTTTTCATCTCCAATAAATGTCCTTTGGTAGTATTAAGAGAATCCAGACATCCAAAGACATCCTTTGTGAAGTCCCTCCACTTTCTGCTCCACATAGTAGAGAGAGAATAAAAAGAATATTTATCATAAACAGCTGATAACTAATAGAACTAAGAAAATACTTGACATGTAGAAAAACCTCAGCATCTGGAATTTTTCACAGTTTAAAAATGGCAAATACAGAAACTTTTCAAAGAAAAAAATAATGTAGTAGGAGCTGGTGTTGATAAGGAGGGTTGATTTTCTTTGACAAACTTTCTACATTTGCCTAATCTATTGACGTCAGCAGAATCATGTATCTGCTTTGAGAACAGCAATACATTCTGAAAACACATTTGTGGTGATGACATAGAAGCTGAAGCAAACATTCTCAGATTTTTAAGTCAGTCAGATGAGAATATTAACATCAACAAAAAATGAAGCATTTTAGTCTCAGTCACCCAATAGAAAATTCCACCAAAATTAATACATTCCTAGATAATAGGACTGCTCTAACAGTTTATTGGTCCCAGAAAAAGGGAATTCTTTCCCATTTTTCTTTAGTCCTAGAAAAATGTTCTCTTATCTCACTAACTTATCTGTAGCACATCTGGACACCCATGGAAACAAACAGGGATTTTACAGAAACAAACTTCTTACCTCAAGACTTTAAGGGCCCAACAAGCACCACAAAAAAAGTTTTCTAAACCACTAACCCAAGAGTAGGAGAGAAGAGGGAGAAAAGTGAGGAAAATAGGCATGGAAAGTCTCAGAGGCAGACGCAGGGAGCTGGTAAATCACACTGACTGCATCGCACAGACAGCTTTAACACTACTTAGTTCCATGTAGAAGCATCCTTTGGTTATCTAAGTTTTTTTCTGATGCAGACTCTCCCTGCATCTCACCCTAATAAAACTTACCTTTGTCCAATGCCCACATCTCAACGCCCTGCTACTTCAGTGAAAATCAAATAGCAAGTTAAATAAGTAAAAAACCCCAAAACCACAAAGTCTTTCGTTGTTTTTAAAGTTTAGCAGGTATCTGGAAATAAACAGTGAGATAACTGCCCTGCATAAACAAAAGATAATCAATGTTAAAACTTTGCTGACAGCCAAGATCATAGTCATTCTGTCAGCATTTGCAGGTTTTAATCTAGCTCCTTTAATTGCCACCTGCTCCCAAAATACCCTGGCCACTTGCTTCTGCCCTCACATTGCCAACTGGCCCAAGCATCATGTAGCAGTGCAAACAGATTATCAGATGAGAGAAGTCAGTCCAGTCAAAAAGTTACCCAGAAAAGTACTTTCAGCTGGATCAGTTCCCTGATACTGTTTACCCCCTGGCCGCAAAAGCACTTGCATTAGTCACATTTGCGTGGGGTGAGAACAACCAGAATGGCTAAAATCTTGAGCCATAATTTCCTCAGAAAGCCAATTTACCTTTCGGGCTGTCTGGGCTTACGTGTTTAGAGTGAATTTCTTCTCACTATGCACAATGTGTATTTCCTTCACATGGTTGCTCAGGACTGTAAAAGCCTGTAATCAACATTCTTTGCACATGCCGTCACAAACTCTGAACAAGGATGTGGGGGGCAAAAGTTGCAAAGAGGGAAAGATGTAGGCTTCGAGGGAACTTATATTCCCGTAGTTACGGGAAGTAGTTTCAGTGTTTATGATGCTGATCATGAACAAACCACAACAGAAATAATCCAGGCAAACAACTATAAGTTGCTTTTCCAGGTACTTCAGATGTCATATTAAAGCTCATTTTAAGTTTCTTCAGTAGCTGTTTGATATTTAAGTGGAGGTTTTGTTAGAAATTGCGTATTGAATTACGAATCAAATAAAGCTCTTAAGTTTTATATCAGTTACACTCTGAATTAGTTAAGAAAATAAAAATCCCTCCTGAATAATCTCTTTGATACTTGCACACAAAACACATATTTGGAATAAAAAACAGTCATTTTTCAATCATCTAGTGATAATTTTATTATTAATGTTGGAATATTTTGATGTATTATTTTCATTCCAGTCAGAATAAAAGCCTTAAAATATAAATATTTTAACAGCAGTCGTTTACTTGATACAGTTAGATTCTTCTTGTTTTCTGAGCATATGGATTTCAACAAATATTTCATAAAATTACAGCTCATGGGAGTATCATAAGTACTTTCCTGAACAAGGTGAGAGCTCTTATGCAACAGAATCATGATGACTCAACTTGACCTTTCATTGTAAAATAGGATTGGACTTCTGCCCTGTTATAGATGTTCTTGTAAATATCCACATGCTCCCATTAGTTTCTAGAGGTTTTTCACCAGACAGAAAACAGTGAAAGTGGTTATAGCAGCATATGCTCTCGTACCACAAAAACTAAATCAAGCCAGTGATGTTATGAGTGTTCTGCAAGTTCCTGACAGAGGTTTTGATAAGTACTTGTGCAACATGTATCACACATACACGTGTGTGTGTGTGCATTTGTGTAGCAAGTTTTTTGCTGAAGCTTTTTATTTGGTTTTACATAAAGAAATCTAGAAGAAAGTTATAGTTTGATCAACATGTTACAGTGTACCAGACAAGCAGAGTTTGAAAGTTCCCTTATGTATACTGTAGATTCCTGTCTCAATTCCACCGGGTTTAGGGCACCTAATTATATATTTTATGAAGACAGAAAAAAGCATGCTTAAGGTGACTGGATTAGGCCATTAAACCCTCAACCTTTGCTTCAAATTTTTCACAATCATTACCCCAGCTGACAACTAAGCCGCACACAGATGCTTGCTCATTCCCCTACCCGAACTCCCCAGGGTGATGGAGCAGAGAATCAAGAGTGTAAAAGCTAGAGAACTCATGGGTTAAGATAAACTTTGTTAGGGAAAGAAAAAGCCATGTGCACAAGCAAATCTAAGCAAGTAATTCATTCACTACTTCCCATGGGCAGGCAGGTGTGTTCAGCCATTCCCAGGAAAGCAAGGTTCCCTCCTGCATAACAGCTACTTGGAAAGACAAATATCATCACTCCAAATGCCCTTTCCTTCCTTCTTCCCCCAGCTTTATGCACTGAGCAGGATGACATATGATATAGAATATCTCTTTGGTCAGCTGGGGTCAGCTGTCCTGGCTGTGTCCACTCCCAACTCTTTGTGCACCCCCAGCCTCCTGGCCGGCTGGGGGTATGAGAAGCAGAAAAAGCCTTGGCTCTGTGTAATCTCTGCTCAGCAGTAACTAAAAATCTCTGGGTTATCAAGACTATTTCCATCAAAAATCCAAAACACAGCCCCACACTAGCTACTGTGACAGATATTAACTCCATCGTGGCCAAAGTCAGCACAATATTCCATCCAGGAAACAATCTGGTTTATAGCATTCTAAATCTGAGGAAAAAAAAAAAAAAAAGAAAGACACTTACATAAAACTACCAGAAACTTAGCACACCGAGACAGGGTGGACACATATATTCAATAAGTACATATTAAATGGAAAGGTTGTAGTTTACAGTGTGAAATCATGGCACTACTCTATGATCTCCAGTACTGTGTTTAAATCCAAGTAAAATCATTGTTTGGAATACAATTACAGTGATCTTCATCACTGTAATAGGAAATTTTTATATTTAAAAAGGAATATGATTCTATTTACAAAAGTTTCTGACTCTTCTAAATGTTTATTCACTGTTAAGGGACGAATCACTCTCATAATTTTCTCTGCTACTGTTAAGGATCCACCTGTAAAACAAAGAGTTTTTTCTGCTACCTAATTTTCAAATAATGAAGAGTTAGAACAGTTTAAAAATATAAAAATAGATAGGTTTAAAGTAGATACAGGCCCTATCTTTTGATCTTACTAAATCTGTAGAATTTTAGTTTGCTAAGTTCCTAGTACCTTGTATAATGAAAATAATTAATTCTGATCTCAGCAGGACTCTTCCCCAAACTCTTTCCTTCTAACAGAAGCTCCAAATTCAGCTTCAGAAATAAAAAAAAGAGATTGTTCCTTTCACGTGCAGCAGCATGAAGATATGACCTTTTAAATTCCTTGTAGAATTCTGCCAGAGAGCAACAAGAGAAACAAGAAAATGTCCTCAGCATGGTGCAGCTCACGTTTCACAAACACTTCAGAAAACAGGATATAGTTTTCTCATGGGCGCACCTTCAGCTCATTACAGAGAACAAACTGTGAGGACTGCTCACAAAGCAAAATGAGTAAATTAATTATATGACAAGTGTTAATATCTTATTTGAAAAGAGGAATCCCCAAATATCAATTAAAAGTTTGCCTGAGTGTTGGAGACTGCTTAAATCTTAAAGGACAAAAAAAAATCAAAAACTTGATGTGAGAGAAAACTCATCTTTTTTTTTTTTCCATTTACAATACTTTATAATATTAAAATGAGTCAACATTTTTTCAAGCAGAGAACTTCAATGCTGAAAATCATGTCTTCATATGATTAAGAAGTTTCTGTGGGAGTTTTTATTCCCATGAATAAACAATTCTGTCATTGTGATAAAAAAAAGTAATTTCTAGCGGGATATTTTAATATACCACCTAATCTAGAAACTCAATTTTTAATTTAGGAATAATATGGGGTTGAAATAATTTAAAGCCATATAATTTTCTTTAGCCTGTTCAAAGAATCCGATCAACCTCAGTTCAATCTCAGTGAATGTTGAAATTGCAACATAATACCAAACTGGAAACTCTTCTATGTCTTAATATTTCCCATAAATATTGTGCCAATCAACAAAATCCAAGATCTCTTTTACTGATTATTTCACCTTAGTAGACTCTTTAATATCCAGAAAAGGCATATGTTGCCATTTGCAACAAAATAAAAATGTCTCTAGCCTGCTCAGTATTACTCTTTCATTTCCAACATTCCCATTAGTGTAATCAAAATGAAGTGTTGCTGCCATAGTAAGGGAGAGTGAGACTGAGCTCTTCCTGCTACAGGAGATGAAGTAGGAGGATGAGGGGAAAAAGAGATGCTAGAGAGAGAAACCAACATTATCCAGCTTTTTGCTTGTTTTGATGCTCTTGCAGGTCACTCCCTCCTTCGACTTGCACTCACCAGTTCCACACTGCAATCTCTGCCTCATAATCATCAACAAAGTTGGCTTTTTAGGCGGTGGACGGCAGGTCTCTTGTTGAAGGTTAAAGGCTCTCGAGAGCTGGAAGAATCTAGCAAAATTTTGATAGCCATGCAATGTAGGACAGAAATGGCCATGTGTCAAAATATTAAATAAAAATGAAATCTGGATGTTCTTTACAATAGTTTTGCTCCAAAAAAATATTTTCACATTTATGAATATATTTTAATATTAATCAAAAAATCCTGTCTTTAGATAGAAATCATAAATATCCTCATTCATAGGATAACTGCTTACGTTGAGCTTGGATGACAAATCCTTAATATAATATTTGTTATTTTTTACAATTATAATACTCTGTTATTATCTTTATATAAAAGCTATGCTTGCCCTCTTTATGTCTTTGACTTTTTTAAATTAAATAATCCAAATAATTTTACAAATTCTCTTCTCATAAAAACCTGGAATTTTTTTTATTCTCATCAATGTACTTATTGCCTGTCCCTAAACTTGTCTAATTTTTCAATTTCCTTTTAAAAGCAAGGAACTCATATTGCAAGCAGAATTCCAAAATAGTCTGCATCACTGATTTATATAGAGACCTTTATAGAGTGTTTATTCACATCAAAAAGCAAACAAAAAATTAGTGTAAAGAGAATGAAAATAAACCCATTTTCCAAATCAATCTCATAATTTTTTTGCAGCATTAGCACAGGTCTCTCGCTGAGAGCTTCCACTTCTATTGTCACTGTATAATTATCTGAAAAAAGGCATATTTCACAACACAAGTAGAGCAGCAATCTCTCTTATTGAACAACAGCATATGTCAAGTGGTGTGCAGAACTCAGCTGATGCACTGATATCAATCTGAATACACAGTTTGAAAATAACATTGGTAGGTAAGCATAGATCTTGTCTCTACTGAAATCCTAAGTGCACAAATTTTGTTTACTTTAACATTTTGAGGTTATAACCCCTCAGTTAAGATATCTTTATATACATTCTACTGGGTGAAAAAACTGCTTGCTAAAATATTTATGAACACAAAATGCCAAAAAAATAAATAAATCAAACTCTCATAGTGACTTCAGTGGTGACTTCTCATATAATATTAACTGGGTATCAAATATACACTTTTTCATTTATCAAGCCAAAGGTTTTGTCTCTAATTACTTTTCCATCTTTCTAGCTATAGGCATTGATACATCTATGTTTTCAACAAGCAACTCTTTATCTCTCCATTTGAAGACACAGTGTTACTAAATTCACAGCATCCCGCTTCCCAGAGAACATTAACATATCTATTAGTCTAATCTGATAAAAACCCTAAACCTGTGATATTTGTGATTGTTAAATATTTCATTTCTTCTCTGATGGATTCATTTTATGCCAACTAAATACAGCAGAAGAAAAGAACTGTCCTCTTTTTCCATTGCATAAGAATTTTTAGTGCTTATGGGCTCCATATGCATTTCTGTATCAACTTCAGAAGAAACTGTTGAAGAAATTGCGTGAGAGAGTTCCCGTCAGTCTTGCAGCCCATCCAGGGAGTGCCAGAAAGTGACAGCACTCTCTTTTTTCCTGTTAAGTTTATAACATACAACGGGTAAAGGACTGAGCAAAACATCTCTGCTTTCATGAGACTACACCCCTGCTTTCTCTCTCTCTCTCTTTTTTTTTTTTCCTTTTTTTTTCCTTTTTGTGTATGTTCATCTCTATGCGTACAGGTCATATATATCACATTTAGGTGTATCAATGTGTGTATATATAATATAAATACACATATATGTTGCATCTAAGTATTTTCTGATGAAAATGTTCTGGGAAAAGCATGCTGCACTAGGCGGTTTTGCTGTGCTAACTCCATCCTTTTCTTGGCTGGAGTCTGTAGAAAGTGTAATGTATTAGTATATTTATTGCATGTTACATAATATACATGTTATTAATAGTATACAGATTTATACAGCTCATACTGGATATACCTTTATATTTATATACCTAGCCGATGAATCTGACACAGGTCAACTTCTTCATCTCAGGCCAAATTGCTCAGTCCAACACAGTTTCTGCATCACTGCTCTCAGTTCCACTACAGAGAGTAGCAGAGGGAACATCAGGCAGTCACTGTGCTTCTCCAGCACTTGGCTTATTTTTAGGGGTCTAAAAAAAGGTAAAACTGTCAGAGTTATAGTCAATTAAATCAACTTGTGAAGAAATTTAGGCTTATACCAGAAATTTTCTTAGATTAAAAACTGCTAAAATTGGTACATCTTAGTATATACTATCAATCTATAAATTAAAACAAATTATCAGCAATGGAAGTCAATAATTTCTTAGGATTTCTATGACAAAAAAAAGACAGATAAGGCACTTCATTAGGAGACACCTCTGAAGATAAACAATTATACGAAGCCTAAAGTAATTGCTCCTTTTTTTGTTCTGAATATACCCATGATTTTCTGGAAAGTGACATGATATATTTGTCTTTAATTAGTGAGTGGGCAAGGTGCAGTGGGCAAGCTAGTCACAATATTTCTCTGCAGGGAAACCTCAAATCCCTTCATAAGCAGAGCAGGAAAGAAAATAGGATCTAGTCATGTGCAGAGAATCAGAAGTTGAATATCCTGTCAGTTTGTTAAGTAACCCACCAAAGTATTAGAAGATACGTCATAATTATCTCTTGAAACTTCCTATCAGTTGGCTCAGAACTGAATTGTTTTCTTGCTGTAAGATGAATTAGAGGATACAGGCCCAGAATATTTTTGTCTCAATCTAATGTACTGATAAATGCAATAATCTAAATTACCAAGTAATTTAATTTATTAATGTGCATGTTGAACAGAGTTATTAGACAGCAAAAACCCTTCAGTATCTGATTCAAAATTATCCAGCACAAAGACTGAAGAGAATGATTCATTTGGCTTCAGATAGATAGTCGTTTTTCCCCGTCTCCACTAAAGAGTATGTCTCCACCTCACTGACTTATGTGATTTAACCAAGATTAAATTATCTGCCTACAACTATAAAAACATTTCTGGAGGACAGCCCAGGCCTTGCAACTCCATGGTTCCTGTTCTTATCAGAAACCAGCCTTCTGTTCCTTATCTAGATTTGGTCCAATCTCCTGAGGAGTTCAGTCTGGCTTGATGAAGTGTGGGGATAGAAGCCTCACTTTGGCAGTGCTTTCATTCAGACCACAGTCACTTTCAGATGCACAGTAGAAGATTTTTTCATGAAAAAAAAGCTCAGCTTCAATGACAAACTCAGATCTGCTCTTTAATTATTAATCTACCATCCAGCAGATAGCGTATGTTCCTTCTGTAATTGCTCATTTCATACATTAATCCTAGTGAGGCAATTTCTTCTTTGTCTCTTAGCCCATCTACTACTTTTCATCAAGAATTCTACTTGCAAATAGAACGGACTATTTGCATGATTGTAGAAGACCAATATTACTGAACTATGGTAAAACACTGGTTCAGACAAAGTCTAGAAAAAGGCTAATAAACACAGAGTGAAAGTTTTCTGACAAATAGACAAAGCAATAATTACTTGTCTCTCTCCAAACAGCTATAATTAGCAGGAGCAGAGCTAATAATTTTAAATCATGCTGGTAATCTTTTGTTTCAGCTTTTAAAAACACGCATAAATGCTTTCTCATCAGACAATGTGTTTAAAGAACCCCTTCTCTTTACCCTTATTACCACAAAATGTCATAGGTTGTCATCTCTCAAAAGAATAGCTGCATGGGAGCAACACCACGCTTTTAAATAAATCAGGAAAGCAAGCTTTGCCATTTACAGCCATAATCGGGCTTCTGAGTGGAGGGGTTGTACCTCTATTTTCTAATTATTTTAAGATTTCAATAGCCATTTGGGTAGCAAGGAAAGCGAGAGAAGGGAACTGCAAAAGGAAAGTTGTTTCATGTAAAGAATTGTTAGGGTACAAAATACAAAACGTGACTAAAATACTGCTGTGGAATCTGCAGATAGAAAGACTCGTTACCTGCTGAAAGTGTTGCTGATGTCTTACCTGTCTGCATAAAAAACACAACATTCAGGGAATGCAAATTCATCAGTTGCTTTCATTTTGTGATTTCATGGAGTGAGGAATGTGTAATATAGCATCAAATAAACTAGGAAAATCTAAGACCATCCATAGAAACTGCCCATGGCTTATCAAAGGCAAATGTGTTTTCACAAGTAATTACAAGAATATGTTAAAAAAAAAAGAAATATCCATTAACTTTGAGGAGATTTTCCAAATATGAAATACACTAACAAGATCATGGCATGATCCCTGCCTTCACTTCGTTTTCAAGCTTACATTGAAAAATAATTAATACTTAATATTTGAGGGAAAAACCACAATATTTTTATTCCATTGGAAAGAAATACTCTTAAATAAGCTTTTATTAATGACGCCAGGCATAGATCCTCCCAACAGATTAAATTCTCAAATGTAGCAATCATCAGGAACACAATACTGTCTCATTTTCAAAAACACTCCAGTGGCTCAGAAACTCTATGAATATATCCTTCATCCCTAAGAGAGAAGCATGAAAAAATATTAAAAGGTGAGTGTTTGAGTATTTTTCAATTTTTGTTTTAAATATTTTCTTAAGGAGGGTGTTTTTCTTTCCTGCAACCAACATATCTTTTCTTCCCTTCAAATGCCCAAGGGAAACTAGAGAAGTGAGGAATACACTCAGGCTGGATATAACTGGGCTCAAGTAGTGTTGCTCTGGCTTTTCTTGAGGAATTAAGACACTCCTTAGGCAATTCTTGGATAACTACATTGCAGGCAGAGGAGACATGGATGGGAAAAACATCTAACAGAGAAGTCTCAGAGAAGCAGAAGATGAAACACATGGGAAATTCCAGGGAATGTCAGTTTTCAGATGGATTGGTAAAGAAAGTATGGTGAGACAATAATTATATGGCATTAGAAAAAGGGTCACAAAATTTAGAAATATTCTGTAGGTTACTGATAGCTCCTTCTCTGTGGGGCACAATAACCTGTGGTGGCAGATTAATACTTTCCATTAATTATTATAAATATATATCATTGTCATTCATAACCATTGTTTCAAAAGTCTCTGAAGACAAGTGGCTGAAAGATAGCCACCCAAAAGAATGAGAGAGAGAGAGATGGGGTGAAGTAGACAGAAGAGAGTGGAAAAGGGAGAAGGAGAGGAGGTAGGATCAGAGGGGCTTGTGCCAACACGACCCAATATAAACCTACCCAGAAAAAAAAAAATAGACAGTTGATGATTTTTCAGATATGAAAGAAGCAAAAAGAAAATTGCAGACAACTATGGGCATTTTATGATGTGTGCATTATTAGATGTAGCTCAGGTGGTTGTCCTGAGGCCATCTGTGTGCTGCAATTTGGCCAGTGTGAAGCCAAATTTAGGACAGTGTTCTGAAAGTGTGACTTCAATTTTAAAGCTCAACAGGGACACAGGGTGTTATTGGTTACTGTCCTGCCAACATGACATAAGGTCAACTGTATAAAATTAAAATATTTCCAGGAACCATCAGAAGATCACTGAGTACACTACAAATCTCTTGGACCTCATAGAGCTTCTAAATATAAAACCTGTAGAAAAGAGTTTGGTGTTTAACAATCGCATATATTAAAAAGGAAAAGAGAAAAAAGAGAAGTCACTCATATAGTTATGTATTTGAATTCTCTTTCAGAGCAGGTAGATATATTTGATGAAATTACCACTTTAAGACTGAAATGTATAGAGTTCAAGGAGTGCAAAATCTTAATAATTTTTCATGGTAAGTCTTCTTGAACTTATAATGTTTACATGAAGAGTTATTTCCATCTTTATCATACCTCCATCAATCTTACAGTCATTTGTATTTATCTGTTTTATAAATTAAATTTCTTCAGAACACAGTTTCTGATGCATGCATATTTCTTGATTTCAAGGTGACATTTGCGTAGGTATTCGTTGAAAAACCTTTTTAAAAATGAGGTGCTGATTAAACACTGCAAACCCATTTTAGTTTCAAATACTTTTTAGGTGAGTTGAACTTTCCATATAATGTAGTGGGTTGACCCTGTCCGGATGCCAAGAACCAACCAAAGATATTTTGTCACTTCCCTCTGCAACTGGACAGGGGAGAGAAAATACAACAAAGGGTTCATGGGTTGACATAAGGACCAGGAGAGAGCACTTACCAAATACTGTCACAGGAAAAACGTTCAAATTAGAGATATTAATTGAATTTATTATTAACAAAAATAGAGCAGGATAATAAGAAGTTAAGCAAGACCTTAAAAACACCTTTCCCCCACCCCTCCCTCCTTCCCAGCTCTACATCTTGCCCTAAGCAGTGCAGGGAGATGGGAAGGGGAGTTATGGTCCGTTCATCACAACACAGTTGTTCCAGCTGCTGCTCAGAGAGGAATCCTTGCCCTGCTCCAACATAGGATCTCTCCCATGGGAGATAGCCCTCCATGAACTTCTCCAGCTTGAGTCCATCCCATTGGCAACATTCCTCCCCAAACTGCTGCAATGTGGGTTACCCTTCCATGGGGTGCAGTCCTTCAGGCACAGCCTGCTCCAGCATGGGTCCCCCACAGGGTCCTGCCAGAAAACCTGATCCAGTGTGGGCTCTTCTCTCCACGGATTCACACAAAACTTTCCAGGAGCCTGATCCAGAGAGGGCCTCCCACAGAGTCCCAACCTCATCTCAGGCACCCCCCTGCTCCAGCGTGAGGCTCCTCCAGCAGCTCCTCCAGTGGGTGGATCTCTGCATCCCCATGGTCCTCCATGGGCTGCAGGTGGATCTCTGCATCCCCATGGTCCTCCATGGGCTGCAGGTGGATCTCTGCATCCCCGTGGTCCTCCATGGGCTGCAGGTGGATCTCTGCATCCCCGTGGTCCTCCACGGGCTGCAGGGGCACAGCTGCTTCACCACAGACTGCACCACGGGCTGAAAGGGAGTTTCAGCCAAGGAGCCTGGACCACATCCTGCCCCTCCTTCCTCACTGCCCTTGGTGTCTGCAGGGCTGCTCCTCTCAGGCGTTCTCACCCCGCTTTTCCCTGGCCACAATTACAACCACACAATAACTTCTTTTCTTCTTAAATACGTTATCACAGAGGCATTATCACAATTTCTAATTGGTCCAGCCTTGGCTAGTGGCACATCCATCTTGAAGCCGCCATGGATTGGCTCTGAGATGGAGGAAGATTCTGGCAGTTTCTTGCAGAAACCCCCCCTGGAAACACCCCAGTATGAGCACCTGGCCATACAAACCTAATGCAGATTCCAAGTATTTTTGCTGAAAAAACAAGATTGTATTTGTGTGGGAAAAAAGAAAAGAGATATTTCCTGGCAGAGCTCATTAAGAAGTCAAAAATAAAAAGAAAATGTCTTGTAGATTTTTTTGATAACTGCCAATGTAAACACTGGATAAAGTGTTTTCTTTGAGAGACTGAAGATTCCTTTTCACTGTGCTGCAAGTGAACCACTTTCCTGAAATACAGTGATGTGGACTAGTGACATTCTTGATATATGACTTTAGCCCTTTATTTTATTGAAATACATGGAATTTAGAAAAAGTGACATTGCAGATCACAATACTTCTGTATGAAAATCGGAGCAATGTAAGCACAGAAAGGCAGATCTCTGGGGAAAAAAGATAAAATTATTCTATATGTGGCATTAAAGGGAAAAAAATTAGCGGTAGACACAGTAATTGCTGAAGGATGAAGACAATACTGTTAAACAGAAAATCAATCACAACATTTGTACACAAAGTGATTTATATTACATCCTGTCACTTACACTTAATTGACACTCGATAGGTCTGTCCTGTCCAGTTCTCTTTTCTAGTTTATTTCTGTGTTAAAAAATGACGAGTCCTAGAGAGCACATTATCCGATATTCTAAAAACATTTTATTGCATAGGTCAATTTTCTAGTGTTCCAAAGGGCTCTGTGCCCATTTGAAAGAAAGAGTTGTACCTTGAATAAGTCAATATGAAATAAAATTTTGGTGAAGAAAACACAGGCAGTGAATTAAAAAACCACAACAAACTAAAAAGCTACAACGAATTCAGTGAAGGCTTAACCTCCTTCATTCATCGTCACTGAAAGCAGTTTTCAAATGTGCTGTTCTCATAGGAGCTGAGTCAGGTACCTAAACTCCCCATACATTACTCAGAGAGAGGTAAGTGTCAGAAAATAAGGTTCAAGACTCCTATAATACCCCAAGTCAGGGGGAATTAATAGAGAGAGATTGTATCTTGACTCCCTCACACACTGAGTCTTCAGGCTATGCACTTCTGTAAGACTAGTGGCAGGTCACAATCAAGTCTTGAATTCCTCTTAAATGAAGCAGCAGATCAGTGTTCTAAAATTTAACAAGGAAAGGGGTGATATAAAATTAATTACATCTGCAGCTGGGAGAGACTCAAGGTTACAGAAACAGACCCACTGCTGGTTTAATTTTACTGGGGGAAACAGACACAGTTTACACTTTCTGAATAAAATAATAGCTAAGAAGCTGTTATATAGCAAATGTCCTATATAGATAGATCCTCATGGGAGACAGGCATGAGACAATTCTGAGTATTTGCTTACTGGTGAATGTGTAAGCAGACAGAAAATTTAAACATTTTTTTTTTTTAAATCGTTGTTCTTCCTCTCCAGAAGGAAAACTAAAATGGTTAAAACATATTCAGGCTAGGCCTTGACTGGATGAAATTAAAATATCTGGTTTCACTATAAGGCAGCTCATCTAATTTAGTTTTTTCTTCCACCTGTATTCTGTACCTCCAGATAGAAAACTTTTACTCTTCCACTTGTATCTCTTACAACTCATTCCAGAAGGTGAGGGTAATCCAAATTCTTACTAATAGATCCCTTGGGGCAGATTAGAGTGAAACAACACTGAATGATCAGTGTTCGTAAATATATATATACATATATATA